>PVJL010006351.1:0-93556 GCA_004026885.1 Lyroderma lyra | reverse complement strand
GTGGTGGTGATGGTGGTGATGGTGGTGCTGGGGATTAGCAGGAAAGGGTTATGAGGGCACCTTCTGGGGGCTTGAAAATGATCCATATCTTTATCATGGTGGTAACGTGGGTGTAGATGCTTGTTGAAACACATCATACTGTACATGTAAGACCTGTGCATGTTACTGTGTGTAAATTACAGCTCGTAAAGAGAAGAAAAGAAAATTTACTAGCTGGGAACCTGCCAGAGAGAAACAGCTCTGGAGTGAGGCAAAGGTGAGAGTGTTCAGTTCCCTTGGGCAGCCCGGGGTATATCCCTTGGCCCCTGTAGCTCAGGAAGCCCCAGCTGGGTCAGAAAGGCCTGAAGCTTGAGGCTGGCCACCCTTCCCCATGGCCCCCAGCATGTGCCCTGCCGCCAGCACCCCGCCTGCCCCGATCAGGCTGCCGCCTGCAGGAGGAACCCTGAGCAGTCCCTGCTGTAAATCCCGAATTAATGAAGCCCAGGAATCCACTGCCTGTGAACAGCCTCTTCTTTGGGATTTTGGTGAGAGCCATGGGGATTAGGGCCTGGCAGGCGGGGCTCCTCCTCCTGGGGGGCTCAGTTTTCACCCCAGGAGAAATCTGAACTGGCCTCCTGGTCCCCCACTCTCATTTCCCCTTTGCAACAATCCCTTGTTCTTACAAGAGGCATTATCTATCTAATCCCTGCTGCTGCGACCAGCTCCCGGGGGGCAGGAATGGGTGGGGGCCACAGCTCCCTGCCCTGGGTGCCCAGGGGTGTCCCCTCCTCAATCCTTCTGGTCAAGGGGGCTAGACTGTGGGGACAGGTAGAAATGGTAGACGGTGGATGGGGCCCATGTACAGGCCTGAACACACACGTGTGCATACTCGTACACACACTCACACTTACTCTGACGTGTGCACACACTCCTCGGGGTTCTTGGAGTTGCTGGATATGACTTGAACGGGTGGTGACTCGTATCTCTATATCCACCCGTACTTAGTTCTGAAGGGGTCAGAGTGCAAGGGGCAGGATTGATGACACCAGCGTCAGATGAGTTGGTTGTCAAACATTTTGTACACCCCTCACAGGGTGAACAAAAAGACAGACTTGACTTTGAGTCCAAACATCCCCACTCACTGACCATGTGACCTCGGGGAGTTTCCTTTTCTATGAAGTGGGAATAATGAGAGCATTTTCCCCAAATGGAAGGGCGGCTTCAATGCAAAACAGGCAGAGCTCTTGGAATAAATGCTCAGTAAATGATGGTGGTTTATTTTTATTAATTAAACAAGGATCCCAGACACAGGCCTGTCTCCCTGCAGACCCACCAATACCCACATCTCAAGCAAACACCCATTTGGATGTCTTCATATGTGCATGGTGGTGGTATACCAGCCCCCAAAGATCCCCCCTAATATTCTATTATTGGGGAGGGAGTTTATGGTGTCTCCCTGGCCCCCTCTGAGACTTTGCTAGCCATGATCACCTTTGTTGGGGGGTCCCTGACAGTCTGGGGTGAATGTGAGTGGGGTGTTGGAGATGGTAGTTAGGAGGGTGAGGCAGATGGGGGGGTCAGGAATAGTACCCCTAAGAGGGGAGGTTGGCAGGGCCTCAGACACCTCAGCCAGTGCTGTCTGGGGTGATGGGAGAGGACCCCTGAGACAAAGCCAAAGGGCAAAAGCTTTTGGTTCAGTGTCTGAGGCCCTCAGAAGGCCCAGGTGGCTGAGGTGGGCAGATCTGTGAGAAGGTGATAAACTGGGCCTTAGGGGGACTCCTTAGCTTCTGAAAGTTCAGAAGGGATGACACAGAATTGTCCTCACTGAAGGCTCATGGTCAACGACCCACTGCTGTTGGTGTGGGGAGGCCTGCCCTGTAGCTCTGGGAGTCACCCCACGCCCCACCAGGGGTTCTCTACCCGCTTGCAGGGGGCTTGACACCAGTCATGGGAAGAGGGCTGGAGACGCTCCTTCCTGACCCCTTTCTACTGTGCACAGACCTGACGCTGATGCCCGGAAGCTAGATCACCCCTCTCTGTGCTGAGGACAAGCTGGTCACTCTGAGGTGTGTTGTGTGCTGAGCCAGGAGACCTGGAATTGGTCCCTGGTCTTCCTCCTCCGCTGAGTGGTTGGCCCTTACTTGCTAGGGGTCCCTTCAGCTCAGCTGGGTGAGAAGGGCTCCATGATTCGAGCTCTTTACCGTCCATCTGGGTCCCCTGATCTGGGGCATGGATCCCAGGAGAGAGGATGCTCACTTGAAGGATGCTGAGCTGAAGGTATCAGGCTCCTCCTATTTGTGCCTCAGTTTCCCACCTTTGAAAAGAAGAAGCTGGGCTGTCGTGGCCACGATGCAAGGGCCATCAGGGGTCAGGTGTATGGGAAAGGAGAGGAGGGAGCCCAGTGGCTGGGCAGGGCAGGGCAGGAGTGGCCCCCGCCTGGGGCTCACAAAGGGGCCGTGTGTCCTCCATGGGTAGTGCGGGCGGGCGTCCGCTGTAGGGATGGGGATTTGGCTTGAGAGCGAGGCTTTATTATGTTTCCTTTTTAATTACGATGGTCCTGGCTCCCACAAGGGCAGCTTTTGTTGGGGCAGCTTAGAAGAGGGAGGGAGGCAGGGCCGGCCAGTCTGGGGCTGGAGGGGCTCCATGTGGGGGGCGGTGCTCAGGCCCCTCTTTCAGTTCCCTGGGAAGGGCGGTGCGTGAGCATAAGGGAGGCAACAGCTTGGTGGGGGCGGGGGGCGGGCGCGGAGCTGAGTTTGATTCAAACAGACACTTCTCCCTGTTCCAATTCTTTGCCAAGCTCCAGATTCTGACATGCAACACCCTCCTCCTTCAGGTAGCCCTTGGGTAGCTCGAGTTCAATATCAATGTCCCCTGAGCTGGCTCCCTATTCTAGGTTCTCCATACTCAGCGAATTCATTAATTCAATGAATTTTTACTGAGCACCTACTTGGTGGCAAATCTCATTGCAGGTGCTTGGGTTCATCAGTGAACAGAGACCCACACTTCCTGTCTTCATGGAGCTCACTGACTCCTGCTTATTTATTTATGCATGTGTCCTCACTATCCCCAAGAGGGCGGGATTTTGTTGTGGGCCTGCCCAGTGCTCATTACAGAGTTTGGCACACAGTAGGCCCTTAGGAAATGTCTCCTTCCTGAAGAAGCCAGGAACCATCTGGAAGGCAGGTGGAGCCTGAGGGTGAGAAGGGTACTTGGCCTGGACAAAGGTGTGGAAGGTGGGTGCTAGCAGCAGGGTGGGGAAGAGATGACTAACTTGCCTTCGTGCGTCTTGTATGGCACTTCTTCCACAATGTGTCTGGTTTTGTGTTTTGAAGGAGCACATGAAGAAATCTTCAAATAAAAAAGGATTAATTGAGCAACTATTTTAACAACAACAACAAACCCCAAGTATAGGATTTAAAAAAATTGAATCCATCTTTATTTTCCCCTAAGAAGAGAAGTGTGTAAATTGTTGCCTCAGATGGCCACTTCTACCATTTCCCAGGTGTGTGACCTTGGGCAAGTCACTTAGTCGCTCTGCATCTGAGTTCTCCTGTCTTTAACCTTGCAGGGTTGCTGAGGGGTTGAATAGGGGTGATGACTGTGAAGTTCTGGAGCATTCTTATTGCAACTCAGGCCCCTCAAGGAGTTGGGGTACGGCCTGTACAAAGTAGCACTTCACCATGGGAACTTCATAGCCGCCAACCAAAACAGACACCTGTACCCCTGAAGTTCCAGGGTCCTAACCCTGTAATACAGGGGTGTCCCTGAGGCTGGTGGGACACCACAGCCTCTCAGTCACTCCTCAGGCCCCAGGTGAAGTCACCTGGGTCTCTAGCTACTTCCCATGGCTGGAGGTGGGACTCCTGGGCTGCCTAGGCACAATGACCTGCGCCTCTCCTACCCTCCTCCAGCTGGGTTCTTCGGTGTTGCAGGACCCAGGCACTGCTGGGTCTTAAGGGACAGGGCCATCAGGCTGAGTCCAGCTGGGGGCTTGCAACGGAAACCTCAGTTCCACTCCTAAAGTGCTGGTTTGGCGGAGAGGGTGAGGTTCCTCTGGTCCCACCCACAATCCCCAGCTCTCTGGTGTCCAGGCTGGGGATTGCTGCTCAGATCCTCAGAGAGGTCTTCCTGGACCACCCTAAATAAAATAACCCAAGCCCTTCTCCTTCCGGCTGCCCCTCACCACTGGCTTATAGCACACAGGCTACAAATACGGGGTCTGGAACCCGACTGTCTGGGCCAGGGTTTGCTGACCCCGGTGGACTGTGGACTCCTGAAGGACCGGACTTTTGTCTGTTCACTGCTGTGTCACGGCCCCTAATGGGCCCGAGGACTTTCTGCATTTTACAGATGGGGAAACTGAAGTTCAGAGAGGGCAACTGACTCTCTCAAAACCACACAGCAGATCCGTGGCAGTTAACTCTCAAATACTCTTCTCTCTGGGAATCCTCCCCCCCACCCCCCAGTTTCTTCCCAATTTCTAATAGTTAACATCCCCTTCCCCCTCCCCCGCCCCAGGCACTGCTCCAGTTGCTTCCACCTGCACAGCCTCCATACATGCGGTGTCCTCCCGCGGGGGCGGCCCAAGCACAGACGTGCAAGAGCCCGGAGCAGGTGGAGGCAGTGCGAGGGAGCAGCGCTTCCCGCCCTGCCAGGCGCCCCATCTGGACAGGGAGGCTGCAATCTGATCTGTGGGCCGGAGAGCTGGGCTATTTTCGGGGTGGCACCGGAGGCCCAGGCACCCTGACTGGGGGAAGGGGTGTCTCCTGCCCCTGCTGCAGGCTTAGGACACAGGCCCTGACTCGTGGGCCATTTCAGAGGGCTGGGCAGGATGGGGGTGGGAGGGGTGGACAGAGTGGTGGCGAGGAACTTGCTCCTGGGACGGTGTGGGAAGCCTTGGCAGGATGGGTCAGGGTCTCAGGGGAAGTCCTCCTTGCTCAAGGGGTGGGAGGCTCCAGGGCCACAGGCATAGACAGAGGAACCACACACTTGAGTCCTTGTCCCAACTGGCCCGCCATCTAATTGTGTGACGTTGGGCAAGTCACTGTCCTTCCCTGGGCCTCAGTCCTCACCTGTACTATGTGGGCCTCAGGTCCTATCCGGCTCTGGATGTCCACCATCCTGGTAGAAAAGAAGAAGAAAAAGCACCACCACCACCTTCTTTCAGGCTCTCGGGACAAAGATGTCTCACAAATTCTAAGATTAAAGGAAGAATTCTAACTTTCCAGGACTCTGAGAAGAAAAAGAATGATGGAAGGAGTCTGCGTTTCAGGGGGGGACGGTTAGGTAGCTGAGATCCGAGAACGGGAACCCCCGGGTTTCTGGCAGGCGTGGTGTCGGTTATTGCCAGTTATTACGAGAGTGGTCCCCACTTGCTCCCAGAGCAAGGCCGGTGGGGCTGCAGAGCCCTGGGGGGACGTGGGGATAAGAGGGTCAGCAGGGGCCGGTTGGTGCCTGGAAGTCACGCTGGCACAGGTGGGCCCTGCGGGCTGGCCTGTCCTCGCCCTGAGCCGAGGCCAGGAGAGCAGCTGATACCCCTGTTTGCCCTGGTTTTTCTGCCAGGACTCACCCAGCTGCTGTTGGGCTGCTGTTTGGGGGGAGCGCCTGCCAGGGGCGCAGAGTGAGAAGGCTAGTGTGTACTAGGGAGCCCCTGAGAACGGCTGGGCTCCCGCCCCTCCCGTGGAGCCTCTGGGGCTGGGCTGGCGCCTCCGGGGCATGGCCTGGGCCCTGGGGAAAAGCGTCTCTGGCTGCACGCTCTCACTGAGGCCTGTTGAGCCAGGACTTCTCGGAAGAAGGCGAGACTGAGTCCAGCCTTAGCAAGGTCGGGGGTGGGGGCTAGTGGGAGAAGCCCCAGACACATACATGACTTAACTCTTCCGGAGCCCCTGCTTCTTCATCTCTGAAATGGGAACAATGACACTCCTGTATTAAGTGACATAAACCGTGGACAGTGCTTTGCAAACCCAATGTTCACGGGCATCTGCGGGTTAGAGATGGAGGTAGCTGAAAGGGAGAAAGACATGCTCTGTGAAAGACCCTTCCCAGGGGAGGTGTCTTAGCACTGAGACCCCACTGCCCCCCCACAGCAGCAGCCTGGGGCTCAGTCTCCTGCCATGTCACCCACAGAACCCCCACAGCTGCCTTTACCTCTGCCCCCGAGTTTTTAAACATGAAAACTCCCCACCAGTCAGCAAGAAGCTGGCTCCAGGGCTGGTGTAAGAAGGGGGCGCAAAGTATAATTCTGATAGGTCCGGAGGGGTGGGCAAGACAGCACCAGAGGAGAACTTGCCTTTACACGAGCGAGACTGAGACCCCGGGAAGGGAGAGCTAGGTTGCTAGGTGCGGAGGTAAGGTAGAGGGCTGGTGTGTACTCCGTATCAATCTTATCCTATTTATCATCTATCTATAGTTTCTTTATATTTAATCTACTTTGCTTCACAAAGAGTTTGATGCAACTATAAGAAATTTTTGTAATTCAAAAGAAAAATAGGAAAATAATCAGAAGTTTCTATATCGCGCCTGGACTGGGCCTCCTGGCCCTGTGGGGAATGCCTGAACTGTGAGCAAGTCACTCCACCTTTCTGAGCCTTAGTTTCCACATCTGGAAGTGGCCAGGATGTGGGGGTTAAAGGACAGAGTGTTTGCAAAGGGTCTGGCCTGGCACTTGGCAAGTAGGTGATGTCCCAGTTGAGGGCAAGGGTCCGTGGAAATGCTTCTTGCCGTTTATTTGTGTTGGAAATGAACCACCCAGTCAGGCTTCCTGGAGGAGGTATGGCCTTTGAAGCTGTTCTAAGAGTCCAGGTGGGAGTCCGTGGAAAGAGGACCAGGAGGAGGAGAGGAGGTTGGTGGGTCCAGCAGTGAGGTTGGGGGCCTTGGGGAGCTCAAGGAGTTGCTGGCAGAGCCTGGAGGGTTATAGGTAGGGAAGTGATGGGGGTGCAGGATGATGGGCGCGCAAGATCTGCCTAAAATTGGGAACAGAATGGAGGGGAAAGGAGAAGAGGAAGGGAACATTTAGTCTGAAGAGCATCCACATTCTCTCAAATCCCCCGAAACCCTGTGGGGAAGACACATGTGTGAGCCCCACTTTAAACTGAGGCCCACAGAGGGCTCCGAGGCAGCTGTTGTCACTTTGCTTTGTACAGTTTTAGCTGCTGGTGGCTTTTGTTTTGTAACAAGCAAAAATTGAAATAAAAAAGAAAAAACAAACAATCAAATGAAGATAAGAAGCAATTGTTTTAAAAAGGAGGAAATGCAGGCCTGACAGCTGAAGTGACCACCCTGAGGTGACACAGCTGGCACCAGACCTGGCCCAGGTGAAGCTGGAGTCCCACGGTCCCAATCTCCAGCTCCTTCTCCCCAACCGGCCGGGGCCAGGCCTTCTTCTCAGGGCGTCTTCCCGCCCCGCGGCCCCCTCCCCGGTGCTCAGAGCTCAGCGTTCAAGTTTATTGGGTCCTTAATGGGCTCTGGGAGACCTGGCACCTGCCGCCTTTTCTGTTCTAATAAAAGGCGGATGCTCTGGGAGTGGGGGGGTGGGGGGTGGCGTGTAGGGGGCTCTGGCTCGTGGCCACTCTGGGCGACACATTCCTGGCTTCTGACTCACAGGGAAACATCTTGGTGTCTCCTCAGCACTTTTGGACCCTGCAGCTGTGGTCGCATTCCTCCTCCCCTCCCCGCTCTGGCCTGAGCTGCAGCTGATGCAATGGACCCATCGCACGCTGTGGAGACTGAGGCCGCCAGAGAAGGGGGTGCAGGTCTCCAGCTGGGCCAGGGCAGAACAAGGAAAGGAGGAGAGCCTCGTCACATCAGGTGCGCTCTCGCCCTCTGCTCGGCCCAGGGCACACTCTCACAGGGGTGAGTTTGCCTCTCAGGGGACGTTTGTCAGTCTCTGGAGACATTTTTGATTGTCACATCTGGTGGTGTGTCTGTGTCTGTCTGTGTGTGCGCACGTATGTACATGCCATTCTCTTGGCACCTGCAGGGTAGAGGCCACGGATGTTGCTAAATATCCTACCGTGAACTGGACAGCTCCTCACTGCAGAGAATTATCCGGCCCCAAATGTCAGTAAGCCCAAAGCTGGGAATCCCAGGTCTGTGAGCTGGGGTTTGGCGCCCCCATTCTGTGTTTTCTCCCTAAGTACCTAGCTGTGGTAAACCTGGGACTGGATGGACACCGGAGACCCCGAGATGGTTCATGTCAGATCTTGATGCTGAGGGAATACCCCCCTGTCCAGTGTGGGAGACAGATAAGGATCCAGTGTGACCGCAACCTTCAGGGCAAGGGAACCAAGATAGGGAGTCGTCAGGAGGCCATGGGGTCCTGAGCTTGGAGGATGGTGGGTCCAAGATGCTGCAGACAGAACACTAGACAAGGCCCTGGAGCAGACGGGGGCTCGGACAGGCTGTGTTTCCTCTCTGGACCTCAGCTTCATCCTAGCTGGTGAGAGCTCCCAGGGCCCTGAGCTGAAATCTCGAACTCTCAGGGCCCTGGGAGCTCTCACCAGCTAGGATTCTCCACTGGATTAGCGCACAGTGCCTCGGAGGGGTCTCAGGCACCAGTGCAGGGGAGGGCAGCTCATGGCCAATCTGACCTGTGGCCTGATTTTGTAAAGAAGTGTCCATGGCACACACCCATGTCCGTTCGTTACATATTGTCTGTGGCTGCCTTGACGGAGTCGGCCCTCAGTTCGGCAAATGCGTGCTGTCTGGCCCTTTACAGAAAAGGTCGTGCTAATGGATGGATTTTACGTGTAAGTCATTGGCCGCCTGGGTACTGAGGAAGGGCATTTATTTGAGGGAGCAGGAGTGGGAAGGGCGTATGTCTTACAGGAAGTTCCTTGCCGTGCATGCGTCAGGGTCGCAGACTCGGGCTCTCCCGGCGCCTCAGTTTCCCGTGCCTAAGTGGAAATCGCCTGCCTGCCTGGCCGGGCTGTGCTGAGGTGCAGCGTGTCGGAGAGTGAGGAGAGCCAGTCTCGTGCCTGGGCCAGGCAGCCCGAGCCAGGTTATTTATGGGTTTCCGTCGGGAGGGGGGCCGCGGCCGCGGGCAGTGTCTGACCTGAATTCTTACACTTACAGGAAATTAGAGCCCTTGGAAGCAGGTGCGCTGGTGATCCCAGCACTCGGGTGGCCGGGAGGGTGATGGGGCTGAGGCCGCAGGGAGTGGGGGCTGGACCGGCCGGGGGCGCGGGGCGGGGCCAGCCCAGAGGGGCGGGGCTCCCCGCCGCCCTTCTTACCGTGGGGGCGAAGGCAACGTGACCACGGCCATGCGCTGCCTGGGGTCTCCCTCTGTGCTTTGCTTGTGCTTGCTCCGTTAATCCTCACAACATGCCTAGGAGGTAGGATTAGCTCCCCATTTTACAGATGGGGAGACAAGAGTTGGGATTGGGATCCAGGAAGGACTGTCTAATTCCGATCCTCAGGTCCTTATCAATGCCGGCCGCAGTGGGCGACGAGGAGGTCTTCAAGGAAATTCCCCGATGTTCTGTGGGTTTGGGCGCTTGGGAGCTGGGGTGGCAGTGGGGGCAGCGTCGTGGGGCAGGGGAGCGGGGCCTGCACGGTTCAGTTCTGGACAGAGAGGGGGCGGGGGAGTAGCCAGCACCTTGAGAAGTAGTTGTGTGGTTTGGGGAGTGCTGTGGGGCGGGCAGGGAGTGCCAGGTGTTGGGGTCTGTCCTGAGCCCCCAGGAGCTGGATGGAGGCGCCTGGGCTGCCCGCCTGTCTGCAATGAGAATGGGAGGGCAGGTGTGAGACACTGTGTTTCCAGGACAGGTGTGACGCTGTCTTTGACTCCTAAGAACATGTGAAGATGTGAACACATGTGCAGCAGTGTGAGTATGGGAGTGATTGTTTGATGGAACATCTCAGTGTTTGCAGGGGCAGGTCCAGGCTTGGCGAGGCTGAGCATGTATTCAATTTTGGGGTCCTTCCTTATGAAAAAGAATACAAAAGTACAAATACTAAAGAGTCTTTTACAATGAGAAAAGAAACCAAAACAGATCACACCATTTTAGAACTGAGAAATGCCACAAACGTTACCAAATCCAGAGAAATATCATAATGTTTTCATTAATTAACTTGCTGGCACGCTTCTCTGCCCCGGGTTTCCCTACCTTTCTTGGCTTTGACCGTCAGACTCACATGTTGCTGGGCCCTCACAGGGCCCTGGAAGGAGCCTGCAGCTCAGGCCTTAGGAAGTGAGAGTTTGTGTGGGTGACCAGGGTGTGTGCGTGTAAGGATGTGACCAAATGTGGGGCTCCTTCACAAGAGTGAGGAATGGAGAGCAAGCAAACTTGTTCAGTGAATGTTCATTGACTGAATAAAAGAGAGTATCGCACGTGGGTGTAAATGTATATGTAGGACAGCACACGTGTGTGTGTTTAAGCATGTGTGTGTACCTATGAACAAACGCATAAGTGCGTGGTAATATCTATGAGGCAGAGTGTGTGTGTGAGTCTGTGTGAGATTCCTTGGGTGTCTTTTCTTTGGCATTCTGGTTTTGGGGAACCCCTCCCTGCCTGTACCTCCACCCCAACCCATACCCCACCCTGGAGGCAGATGGGCACAGACACGCTGTGGCATTTTGTCCGGGCCTCGCGGGGACAAGCTTGGTGCGAGGAATTCACAGCTCCTTCCCCTGCCCCGCCTCCCTTCCTCCCACCGATGAAATGTTGGTAATTTAATCCGTGGAGAAGCTCAGTGTCCTGGGGAGAGGCTGGCATGGGCCCTGTGCATGCGTGTGTGAGAGAAAGAGAGAGAGAGAGAGAGAGAGAGAGAGAGATATTGAAAGAGCGATCGAGAGAGATCGAGAGAGATCTACAGTGTCCGAGCTTCACAAAGGGCATGATAGTCACATCCTTCTATAAATGGAGAAACTGAGGCTCAGGGGTAGGGAAGACGTGTGTCTGAACAAATTTGTGGGACAAGAATTCCTATCTCCCAGGCCAGTGGTTCCAATTCAGTTAACAATTGTTGAGTGTTTGCATTGTGTGGGCCAGGCATTGGATCAGGTGAAGGGGTGGAGGGTGGTCGGATGGAAAGAATCATCCCTGACCAGGTGCTTCTAGAAAAGTAGGAGAGTATGTGACACATCTTGAGAGAGGAGCGATATCTGCATCTGGGAGCAGGGGCAGCAATGAGAGGCAGACAGGGCTACATCGTGGGAATCTAGAGTGCCATGCTGGGGGACAGGGAAGGTTAGAAGGCTTGGGGCTGGTGGAGGGGCAGTTTGTGTTTCTGAAGGAGAACCTGCCTTCTCTGGGGTGGAAGTGGAATGGTGACCACCAAGGAGGCCAGGGCCCCATCTGGGAAAGAGTGTGGCAAGGTGGAAGTGACCCTAACTCTGGCCTTCCTTGCACTCCTTTTCCCATCAGCTCTCCCCTAAAAAAACAGGTCTTCAACCTACCATAGGCAAGAGAGACTCTGAACCTGAACTTGGAGGAAGAGAGGTGGTGCTTAGCCGGCCCTGACTTTAGGCAGCTTTCTTCCTGTCTAGTGGGGAGGTGGGCGTGTCAGAGCAAATCTGAAAAGGAATCAGGGCTGGGTTCAAATGCTGATCCAAGTGGCTATGTTACTTAACCTCTCTGGGCCTCAGCTTCTTCATCAATGGGGATGACCTTGGAAAATTGTTATGAGGACTAAGTGTTTTCAAGCACTGATGCCTGGCATAGAAAAGCCATGTGTATGATAGTTCTTACTGAATTATAGTAATTACAACCAAGATGGAGAGATTTCTTCTCACTTGGGCAACCTAGGAAGACTTCCTGCAGAAGGAGGCAGCCTGGGGCAATGAAGAGAAGACTGGCTTGCAGTAAGACTAGGTTGAGATCCCAGCTTGGTCCTTTGTCCTGTGTACCCTGAGTCGGACACAGCCCCTCTCTGAGCCTCAGTTTCTTCCCTGGGAGGAAGGGAAGTGCAAAGACAAGAGCCAACAAGTCCTGAGGACCTCTGTGCTTCCAACATGAGGCCAGTGCTCAGGGCCTTACTGAGTCCTTGGCTCCACCCCTCCAAGGGGCGGGGCTGTTTCAGGTGGAGAAGTGGAGGCTCAGAAGGGAGGCCACTTGCCTGTGCTTACACAGTTTGGAAGAGCAGAGCTGGGATTGACGTCAGGTGATCTTAGCCGTGACGTCATGAATGAATAAATGGCTGTCAAATTCAACAAGCAGTGACTGGTACCTGTGCTGGGTCTTACAAGGGGAACAGGATGTCCATGGGGAACAGTGGGGAGAGAGAAACCCAGTGGGGACACAGGTTGAGCAAAAGCAGGGAATTGCGGAAGGGGCTTCTCTCCGCACCGGTGCTTTTGATCTGCACGGGAGGCGCTTGGGCCCTTTTACTTATTCCCCCGGGGAGCAGAGCTCTGTGTGGCCAGAGGTCATTGACCTGAAACTGTGAGTCAAGGCTGAGTGGTAATGTCAAACCCGTGGTCAGCCCTGCTCAAATTCTGCCCTACAGAAGGAGAAGCCCCAGGGCCCGTGAGAACTGTCCCGGCTGGAATCACTGCCCTCCTCACCTGCCCCAGCCTTGGGGCCTGACTCTGCATCACCCAGCTGCAGCCAATGGGAAGCTAGGAGCTGGAGCCCCCACACCGCTTCCCTGCTGAGCAGCCACAGGCTGGCCTCATACAGCTTCTGGGTCCCCGTTACTGCCCTCTCCCTTGCTCTTTGGGAAGGGGCGCTAAGAGCTCCCCTCAGTTGCCAGTCTGAGGCCCAGCACCAGCCCTTTGGGGGGTTCCCCTTAACTCTGCCCTCTGCTCTGAAAATCCCTTTTCTGTTAGCCCTGTTTCCTGCTGGGACCCTGACTGTGTCTGTGTCCCCCACACGGTCTCCAGCTGCCCTGCCCTTCACTCTTTCCTCTGGCCTGAGCTCTTAGCTGGGCTGAGGAATGTCATTTTCAAGTTCTCAGGGGGCCCCGGAGCTCCAGCTCAAGGGAGGAGAGCCCCAGCGTCATTTCAACAAACACTAAATGTAACAACCACAACTTTAAATAAATAAGGTCTGGCACGAGGGCAGCTGCTGACCCCACGTGCTTTGGGAAGGCCTTTGCTCCTGTCCCACCAGTGGGCTCTGGACACACCATCAGCTTGCCAATGGTTTGGTGTCTACAATTCTCTGGGGTCTCCTGGCCCACCCTGTGCCTCTGCCCCCTCGATGAGCTCTATAACCCCCTCACAGTGGGGCTGGAAGCTGGGGCCCTATGCAGCTTCTCCCGACGGCGTATCGAAGATGCTTCTTTTGGGCAGTTGGGAAGTTCTTCCCACGTCTGACCACTTCCTCTCCTGCTTTTTCTTCATTTCTCCTAGTTCAGTGCTTTCACAGGCTTCTTCTTAGGCAGCCTGAGCCACCCCCAACCATTCCAAAGCACAGAACATACTGGCTGTTGTGGGAAGGCTGGGGGCCAGGGTGGAGGCTAGAGGCCCAGCCAGGATGCT
The DNA here is from genome assembly GCA_004026885.1 of Lyroderma lyra. Classification (NCBI taxonomy): domain Eukaryota; kingdom Metazoa; phylum Chordata; class Mammalia; order Chiroptera; family Megadermatidae; genus Lyroderma; species Lyroderma lyra. The sequence continues at coordinate 80,157 of PVJL010006351.1, read as the reverse complement.
ACCAAAACGGACTGGGCAGGAGAGGATGGCGGCCTGGCCCAGAGCTGTGTGGGCGGAGAGAACCAGCTGAGTTCCAGGGTATCTCCCATTTCAGCAACCAGACCCCATGCAGGAAACAGCAAGGACACAACGCTTCGATCCGACGGAGGCCTTGAATCGGTGCTGAAACTTGGCACCCTGGGCTTGTGAGGCGGTCCACCCATTATTCCCTTGGGGTAGGGGTGCCAACAAAAGCCAGGGCAGGGTTGCTGGGTGGCTGGTCATTTGGTGCATATTGGTTGCTTTTCTTGACCTCTGTGAGGGCCGTGCGCGAAATGGTCCCATGCCCCTGGTGCTGCCAGCTCCTTAGCGTATTTTAGGCCACCATGTGAGACCATTCTCCCCCGTTCTATTTTTTTCTCATAAAAATCCCTGCCGCTTGTTTTGTCTTCTTCCCTGTGGGATCTTGAGAGCTTGGACAGTGCCTGGAATAGAGTCGGTAATTACTGAACACCTATTCTGTTTCAGGTACACATCACCTCGTTGAAACTTCCTTTTATCCCGAGCGGTTGTGGTGTTTTTGGTGCCCTGTTTCCTAGAAGGACACAGAGGCCTGGGGATCCGATGCTCAGGGTGACAGCGCTGGGTGGTGGCAGAGCTGGGATTTGAACCCAGGCTTGCCTGACTCCCAGCCCTGCCTCTGTCCCCGGCACCCTCCCTTCCTCCTTCCCTCCCAGCAGGGCTAAGCCAGATAGGAGGCTGGGGTTCCAAAGACCTTTCTCCTCCTTGATCCAGAGATAAATATTTGTTTCTCCCAGTGTAAATACCCCTCCGTGTCTAATGAGGTGATTTCAGGCCACTTCCTGGCACGACTCACTGCCTGGAAGTCTCTTTCAATCTGGGAAACACGGGCCTCTCGGCAATTTCCTCCATTTACAGATGAAACTATCACTCAGAGAGGGCACCTGACCCGTCCAAGGTCACACAGCCAGAATTCAAAGCCACAGAGCCCAGCTCTGGTCTTCAGTACACGCCTTTGTCTCCTGCCTTCTGGACACTTCCTGGGCCCTCCAGCCCGCTGCGCCACAAACCAGACTGGCAGGCGGGTGAGCACTCAGACTGCCCTCCCTCTCTTTTGGCATCTCCGGTCAGTATGGCACTCATAGCCCCCCGGGCATGGACCCCCTTCTGCCATCCCCACTTAAAGTGATACTTTAATAAATTATGCTTTTATGTTATTACACGTGGAGCTATAAAAGCAGAGAGTGTGCCGTGGGGCTGAGGTAAGGCGCCCGCGACTTTGCAATTTCCTGGTCTGGCCTGGCCCTGCTCCGCGCCGTCAATTTTTCATTAAAGCACGCAGGTGACGCCACGGGGGCAGACTCAGGCCAGGTAGGCTCCCACGGCGGTGTGGCCCCTCCCGGACCTCGCTGGGTTGGACTGGTGAGGGTGGAGGGTTCACACTCCATGGTGATCAGACATAACCTCACTCTGAGCCTTAAGCTAAGCTCCTAGATTCAAACCTCAAGTGATAAGAAGCATGCTGTGTCCGTGCAGAACAAAGGGTGTACCCTGGCCAAGCACCTGGCCTATGCCAGACCGTGGGCCCAGCATTTGACACGTTACCTCTCTTCACCCTTGAGAAGCTGTAAGCTCAGCATTATGAGCCCCATTGGATGGATGAGAAAAGTGGGGCTCTGCTGAGAAAGGGCAGTGGCAGGCCTGCACCCAGTCGGTCTGATTGCAGAGCCCGTGTTCAGAACTGCTGTACTCTCCTCACTGATTTCTCTCTTTCCCTCCTCTTCTCTCCACGCAGCCGTAGTTACAGAGGCAATGGGTAAATTGAACAGAGATGAAAAGAACAAAACCCACTTGGAATCTGCGGGGAAGAAGCCTGGTGACTCCACACCTGTGCCCGTGCTATTCCTTCCCGGCATGCCATTCCTCCCCTCTCTGGGCTTGGGCGCGCGGTCTCACGCTTCCTAACCCTCAGCTTGTCTCTCCGCGCCCTGCTCCTCCTGGTGCCCAGGAACAGTGACTTGCTCACTGAAATGTGTGTCCTGAGTCCCAGCACCTCAGAGGTGTGCCCACCTTCCCATCTGTGACAATAGGGCTAAGGCATCAATGGAACACAGTGGAAATGGGGCCAGAGCAACCCACTGAAGCTCATGTGGTTCTTAGATGATCCCGAAGATTCTAGAATGAGAGAGGCAACCGGAAAGCAGGTGACCCGCTCACTTGGGCATGTTCTGTAAAGTGGTGGAAGTCAAGAAGAACAGGGCTGCTGCCTGGTGCACAGGCCCAGTTGAGGCCAGATTTCCCCAGCTCGCTTGTGGAATTATTCCAAGAGCTGAAGATAAAACCAAACTTGAACTAAACACTTGGGGTCCAAATACCCCACAGCTCTGGGCAAGTGAATCTCCCCTCAAGTTGGCTGCCTTCCACGCCAGGCCCGAGCACAAACAAGGGGCGGCAGGGGTGGCTTGGACCTCTCTCGCAGAATTAGTAAGATTAGCTGAGGGCTGGGGCCCAGCAGATGTCCCCTCTCCAGACTGGGTGACTCACTTGCCTCCCTGGTTGAGAGAGGGATCCAGCCGGGCCTGAGCTGTTCTGGCTGGTGGGGAACGAGACACGGGGCAGAGGTCAGGGTAAACACCACGGTCGAGGCGGGAGGTCGGGATCAGGGTGGGGACAAGAAGGAGGACAGAATATTTCCACTCGGCAGAAGGAAGAGCTCTTGAAGGCCCGAGTTGCTCTAGGGCAGGAGGCCTGGAAAGGTGGCGAGGGCCCAGTTCCAGAGGTGTGCAGAAGGGGTCCTGAGGCCCCTCGGGAGGTGGGGAGGCTTTCAGCTAGCACTGAGAGGGTCCCAGGCAGGAGGCCAGGTCCCTCCAGCAGGAGGCTCTGATGGAGAGAGGGGCAGCCTTTTCCTGGAAAAGGGTCAGGTAGAAGGTATTTTAGGCTTTATACAGTCTCCGTTGCAACTACTCAACTCTGCTGGTTTAGACAACACATATATGAATGAGTCTGGTTGTGTTCCAATAAAACTTTATTTACAAAGACAGGCGGTGGGTCAGATGTGGCCCAGGGGCCACAGTTTGCAACGCTATAGAGCTTGTGAGGGGGCTTGTAAGGATTGGGGGTGTCTCCCTGAGAAGCTGGTGGATTGGAGGCCACTGACCTTTTCTCATGCATTTGGCTCTCCACCTGGATGGGTTTGTTCTTTCATTTCCTCTTCCTTCCTCCCTCCCTTCCCTTCCCTTGACCTAGTCATCCACCTAGTCAGCCATTTGCTTCATCCTTTCAACAAATCTCTAATTCATGTTCCAGCTCATGTAGGAGTTCATCCAGTCACTTTTTCATTCACTCATTCATTTATTCTTCTACTAGAAGTTCAGGGTTTTAAGAGTTATGCTATGGAAATGCTAAAGGAACTGAGACTGTTTCATACGGAAAAACACGGGGGCTTGATGATTATCTGTTAGGCTCTGTCAAGTCGATATGAATCAGGTTCTGAGCAGTTATTCCTTTATTAATTAAGTCCTGCATTGTTTCTGGACTCAAAGCCTCCTCTATTCGAGGTTCTGCTCTAGGAACTCAACAGCAAAGACATCATGCTTGTAGGACCCCATGTCCCAGCCTAGACACCAACTGTAAATGCATGAGTTGTTCCAGATGGGGAAAATCGCATGGCAATGACCAAGAGGTGAGACAGAGTGAAGAATGTTCCAGAAATGGGAGTTTAGTCTGATTGGAGCATAGTACGTGTGCATCCCCCTCTCTGGGCCTCCGTTTCCTCATTTCTACTGCGGTTCCGACCTCATGGGGCTGTGACAAAGGTTATAGAGCACTTGGCTCAGTGCCTGGGCTCAGTACTTGCCAGGTATTATCAAGTGCTAATAACTACTCGTCATTAATAATTGATATTCATAATCATTATTGGGTAAAAATGCGAATGAATGGTTGAGGAGCATACTGGTGGCCTGGCAGGATGGACTGTGGGGAGAGGCTGGAGTCAGGGACCGGTCAGGGCTGTCGCGAACGCGGCCCGGATAGGAGGAAAGTAGCAGCACTAGCCGCTAACGTTTACTAGCCAGTTACGTAGGCTGCGCCGTGGGGGCACTTCCCTCACCTCGTGCAATTTCCGTGCGTCTTCTGTAAGATATGGATGATGGGAGGCCCACATCCCAGGCTGCCATGTGGACTAAGTGAGACCAGTGCACGTGCAGGGCCTGTCCTTCATGCGTGGTAACCACCATCTCTCCCACCACAGCCCAGTACGCCCCAGTACGCCCCAGTACGCCCCAGTGGGCCTTGCAGGTTTGAATTTTCACAGCTGTCTCTGTGATTCCCACCTGCCAGCAGAGGAGGCCGAGGCTTAGAGAAGTGGGGTGCTGTGCCCCAGATCACACAGCTGGCTGTGGCCCAGGCAGGATGAGGCATGACTGGGGCTAGAGAGACAGAAGCACGACCCTTCCTGCCTCTTCTCAGTCTCAGGCCTCTTTCCCGGTGACTTTCAAGTCCCTCCCGCCACTCCCAGGAAGTGTCTGTCCCCACGCCTGCCTGCCCCACTGGGCTGCTGGTGTCCTAAGTCTGGGAAGTTCCCGGGGCCTGGGAGAGATAAGGGGTGCCTTGCCCAGGTCCCTGGGCAGCGCCTGCCTGCGGCCCCTTTGATCGCGGACCAGATGGTTCTGCCAGCCCAGCTGCTGGAGAATCGGCTGCAGTGATAGGGGCCGGCTCAGGGAGGGGCTGGGCCTGATATCAGCCACCTGGAGGGGCATCCCCTGCTGTCACCACGGCAACGGGCACCCATCCCTGTAAACAGGAAGCTGCTCCTGCACTGAGGGTGGGATAGGCAGGCGTGAGGGAGTCCCGGCCCCTTTAATCTTCTACAGCGGCGGTGTCCAACCTTTTGGCTTCCCCGGGCCACAGTGGAAGAACTGTCTTGGGTCACACATAACACACACTAACACTAAGGATAGCTGGTGAGCTAAGAAAAGGTCCGTGCATAATTTTCGTAATGTTTTGAAACAGTACGATGGTCAGTGTGCTATTAATAGTTCGGGAAGTGAGGGGAGGAGACGCAAGGCAGAAGGCACTGCAGGTGCAAAGGCCTGGAGCGGGCATGTCCACCCTGTGGCCCAGGCCTGCTCTGAATGCGGCCCAACGTTATGTGGTTATTTTCGCGAACTCTTTTTTTTAAACTCATCAGCTGTCCTTAGTGTTAGTTTATTTTATGTGTGGCCCACGGAAGCCAAAAGTTTGGACACCGCTGGCCTAGGGGTTTGAGGAAGTGCAGTGTTCTCAGAGAACTGGGGGTGGGGGTGAGGCAGGGGACAGGGCTGAGCTCTTGGATGCAGAACAAGCCTCTTGGAGATGGTGCATCCTGAAGGGCACCCCCTGTGTTCCCTACCTACCACCCCCTCGGGCCCTCGTAGGAGTCACTGTATCACTCCTCCCCCCAATAATTGGAATTGTTTGAAAAGTGCCCGGCAAGAATTCAGCTCAGCAGGTTACACTGGCCAAGGGGGAGAAGCCTCAGCCGAGGGCGGTGCTGGGGTCTGGGACTCAGTGGGACTTCCTGGGAGAGCGTGAGAGGTCAGGGCCCCTGTGAGCACTGATCCGGGAGCAGATTACAAGTGAGACCAGAGCCAAGTCAACTTTGAAACAGAGCTGAAGTTTCACTGCCCACTTGGCCAGGTCGCCTGCAAAGGCTCCTCTCTGTGCCTGAGGAGGGGTGTAGGGTAGGGGTGCAGGGCAGAACGCAGTGCTGACAGGACTCTGTGCGCACGTGCACATGTGTACGTAAAGGTAGATGTGAGGACAGTTGGTGTGTGAGCAGATCTGTGCGTGCGTGCATGTGTGTGGTCTCACACGGCCATCTCTGTGTGCCCAAACCTGTCTGTGTATCTATTATAGTTCACGTCTCTTCTCACGCATCACTCTTTCCTCCTCTTTTCCTTTCCTCTCCCCGCCCTAATCTCCTAATCCTCAACTCTACTGTGTTAGCATGCATTCCCTCATTCCTTCATCCATTAAAAAAGTTATCACGGGCCTAACCATGTACCTGGTGCTGTTCTGGTCTCCGAGCATGAATAAGACAGAAGAGATCCCTGCGTTCACCGGCGTGCATATCTTCCTGGGACGAGACAGACGTTAGACAAGTCAGCAAACCGGTACCATGCCAGATGGTGACTAGTAGTAGGGAAAAAGCTAAATGGTGCGAGGAAAGGAACTGGGAGACCAGGAGGGCTGTTTCACGTGGCTGACAGGATGTGGAGCAGAGACCTGGGGGACAGGGGCTAGGAGATAATGTGACTGTCTGTGGGGAGGACAACTCAGGCTGAGGGCATGGCAAGTGCAAAGGCCCTGAGGTCGGAGTGTGCTTGGGGTGTTCTGAGAACAAGCGAGGCCAGTGTGACTCAAGTAGAGTGAAAGAGGGGAGAGTAGGAGCAGAGGAGTCTGCGAAGCCGTGGGGGCTTTTGCTCTGAGTGACGAGAGTCATTGCAGGACTTTGAGCAGGATCACTCTGGTATAAAGAAGAGGCAGGGAGACCCATGAGAAGACAATTGCAAGAATCCGTTGAGAGGTGACAGTGGCTTGGCGAGGGGAGGCCAGGGCAGGTAAGGAAGCCCCGTGTCAGAGATGTTGAGTTGGGTGCAGTTATTGGGTCTCTGGGGATCGATGACCCAAGCCTGGACTTGGAGATGCAAACGTGGGAGCAATTAGCATTCAGAGAGCATTTAGAGCTGAGCTCACCTGGGAGCCATGTCGTGCTCAGGTGCGTCCGTGTGCCCACAGCCTGATGTGGCTGAGGCGCCCCACTAACCCTAACCCTAACCCTAACCCTAACCCTAACCCCAGGCCTCTTCCCAGGGGACTCCTAAGGGGTGAAATGAAAAGCAGGCAGAGATGGGCTACGGGGGCAGTTCTGGGGGTTGATTAAAGGCACGTGAGTGTTAGTGTCAGACAGACCTGGGCTGGCATCTTTGTGTGACCTGGGCACCCAATGTCAACCTCAGCTGCTCTGAGCCGTGCCATCTCAGCTGCCAAGTGGAGATAATGGCAGTTCCTCCCTCACGGGGAGCTGCGTGGACTGACGGGGAGGGTGAGTGTACAGAGCTTAGCCCAGGCCCTGGCCCCCGTTACTGTTCTCATCAGCCCCAGGCTGTGGTGGGAGCCCTTTCTTTCTGGGGGGCAGGTGTTGGGAAGGTGCTATTTCCTAGGCTTGGCTCCTCCTCATAGATGAGGAATTGGAGGCTCAGAGAGGTTGAATGTCTTTCCCAAGGCCACACAGAAATGGTGATGGTGGCATTGCAACCGACTCCATGCTGTCTCCTCCCTGCCTTCTCCCCCCACCCCAGTGGCTTCGGGCTGCCACTGTACAGGAAGCTTCAGGCCAGTAGAAGGTGCTGAGGTTAGAAGACTGACCCACGTGCCCAGGAAGCTCTGCCCAGGGGCGTGAAGATCGCAGCCGGTGCAGTCTCACGACATTGCCCCATAGCTACTTCAGCAGAGCCCTGGCTGTTCATTTCCATCCGATTCCTCTAGAACAAATGCTGACTTCCAGGGGCAAAGTTGGTGGAACACAAGCCCTGGCGCACATCCTCTGAGTGGCCTTCGTTTGGCAGGGATGTTGGAGGTGGGCAAACCTGGACTCCTACCCAGGTGTGAGTGGCCCTTGCTCTGTGGTGCGTGCGCCATCGTCACCTGTGATGACTGCCACGTATGTGTGGCTGGTTGGGGTGGGAGGTGGGGGTCAGCCCTGTGCCGATGAACGCTGGAGTCTGGCAGAGGGGGCTGGGCTGGGATCTGCCGGGGTCCTTGAAGCACGTCGGAGCTGCTGTGGGAAGGCTCCCTGGTGCGTGGAGAGTGGAGAGGGAGGCTCAGGCTGGTGATTTATCGGCTTCTCCTTCTTTTGATCTCCTGCTTCCCTGGAGAGACGCCCTCCTCCACACCTGGGCTGCAGCGGGAGGCCAGGCGAGGGGGCTTTCCTGCATGGCCTTGCTGGCCCCTGTTTCCCTGTCCACGTCACTGAGTGGCTCAGCTCTGATGTGCCACACGTGCGGGAGGGCCTGCTGTCCTGCCGGGCCGGGCCCAGGCCACGCCGCTGGGCTCTGGGCCCACACTTGCCTCCTGTCTCTGGTTCTGCCTCACTCTTCTGGGTCAACTCTCTGGTTTTTTTCTCCTCTTTCCGCCTCGGTGCCCAGCTTCTTCCTCCTTCCTCCCTGCCCAGCATGCCTAGACCCCACTCCAGGTGTTTTAGGTCCCCCCGGCAATTTCAGCTTTTCTCTGGTTTCGGGGGCTGAAGAAGCCTGGCTTTCGGGCAGGCTCTGGGCACGGCTGGCAGGCTGGTCACCAGTGGGCAGGTGCAGAGGCAAAAGGAGGGCAGAGCCGGCTCGAGCCGGGTCCGGGTGCCGGCCGCCCCTCCCCGCTGCGCGGCTGCAGGTGAGCGCGCTGTGAAGGCTGCGCGGGGCCTCTTGGCAGGTCCTGGAGGAACACCCTGGCCATGGTGCCTGGGCATGTCTGTGAGGGGGCGGGCTGCTCCGGGGCAGGGGCGGGGACGCCCGCAGGACGGCCAGGTGTGGCCAGAGGACTGGGAACCAGGCCAGGGAGAGGCAGGAGTGGAGCCCTCCGCACAGTGGGGGAGGCCCCAGGCAGGCCTGGGTCAGGGCAGGGACAGGTGCCTCCCTCAGGGCCCAAGTGACAAGCTCACCTCGTCTGTCAGTGGGGGACGGAGCAGCCCGCCAGACCAGGCCAAGGGTGACCGGAACCCAGAGTCCATGGCTGGGGCATTGGGGCTGAGAAAGGAGGGGCCAGGAGGCCTCAGCTGCTGCCCTGGGACACTCTTGGGCCTGGGACACAGGAATGGAGCGCAGGGGTTGACGGCGGGGTGGCTGTGTCCAGGGACCTCGCGGGCCGGGAGCAGCCTCTGTGGGCCTCACGGCTGTGGCTTCCACCCCTCCATGCCCTTCCCTGCCTCTCCTGCTCCAGGCTCCTCAGGACTCAGTGTTTGCGTATTAGATCCATCAGGCTTCTCCTTCCTGGCTTTGGAGTTTTGTAACGTGCAGGGGGAGGCCTTCCTGCCCACGGTCATGAGAGTATTCCCTCTAGGTGCTCGCTGGCCTCTTGTCAGCTTTAGCCTGTTCATTCTGAGTCACTGATCTCTTTGGTGGGTTCCCAACCCAATAGCCCGTGGTTATCACATGGTTACTGGTTGTTGTGCATCACTACCCACTGGAATAGAAGCTTTGTGAGGATGGGCTCTTGTTCGTTCTGTCCCCACACCATGTCCCTAGCCCCTAGCAGGTGCCTGGTGCGCGGGAGGTAAGCACTGTATCTGTGCTGAATGTGGCACTCCAAGCCCGAGAGTGTTCAGCAGAGAAACTGTTCACCAGGTCCGTCCCCAACTCCATCTCCTGCTCCCTCCCCGTACATCTCCCTCCCGTCCGGGGCCTCTGCTCCCAGGGGGCGGCCTCCTGCTGTCGGGAGTCCCTTCACCCCTGTGGCTCTGCACTCATGTCACACCTTCCTCACTGGGGATGGGCGAAAGCATGCTGATGGGACCCATTAGCGAAGGCTTGTTGGGGTCTTGCGAAGCTCAGAGCTGGGGCGAGGAGATGGGGGCACCCTCTGCTCTCGCGCCTTCCCGTAACCACCCCCGCACCCACCGAAGACCGTAAGGAGGGCGAGTGCATGCTAGCCAGGAAGCTGGCGGGACATCCCGACTGAACAGATGCAGCACATGTCACTGGCCCCCAGATGAGCTCAATCCCATGTCAGTAGCCATTAATTTCTATTACAGTTGCCGGAGAGGAGCAGCAGGGTTTCTATTAAGGGATAAGAAAGTCCCAGCCTCGAGCTGCTAATCCATAAGATGAATGTGTAATGACACACCCCAGAGCCCCATAAACTCACTCATCACGCTGGCCAAACGATGCGGTTCCTGAAGCAGCGTGAGGGGTCATGGTCTGGCTCGTGGCTCTGCGGCTCTGCACGTCGAGGCTGATAACAGTGGTCCCGGGACACGCCTGCCGATGCGAAGAACAACGGTGGGATGGCAGGGTGTGTCGCGCCGGGACGCCAGCCCCGCAGGACTCGGGGACACTCTGGGTGTGGTTTGGAGGACGAGGGAGGGACGCCAGCCCCGCAGGACTCGGGGACACTCTGGGTGTGGTTCGGGGGCGGGGAGGGAGGCCGGCCCCACAGGGCTCGGGGACACTCTGGGTGTGGTTTGGAGGACGAGGGAGGTGGGACAACAGGCCCAGGGACAGTGCAGAGATGAAGATGAGATGTGCTAGGTGGCTTTGTGCAAATCCTATCAGCTCTCTGAGCCTCGGTTGCCTCGTCTGTCCAATGGGATGCAGAACCCCCCCTTGGCAGCACCACGGAGCGTGTGAGTGTGTGTCAGGAAGCTCGCAATCAAGCTGAGGCATGACTTTCATAGATTCTGTCTGGCTTACACTGAATTGGTGTGGCCTGACCCTCAGGCACTGGTTTTATGTGGTTTCGCTTTTGCAAGAAATGGCTATGAAACGTTCTCAGTGATTCAGTCAGATCCCAAGGGGGTCTAGAACCCCCTGCTGGTGACCAGTACCACTGTGCTCCCTTCTAACCAGACTAGGGGGGAGGGGCCCCCACAAAGGGCAGCCATGGACAGCCAAGGGTTAATATCAATATAAGGAACTCATTTATTCATTCATTCATTCACTCACACATTCACTCATTCATTCATTCAGTCAGTTGGGTAGGACCAGCAAAAAGCAATAACATAGACAAATAAAACTAGAACACATTGCCTAAGTGTTAATGAAGAAAACCAACAAGGAGCTGAGAAGTCACCTAATAGCGTCCCTCCTTTGGATGAGGTCAGGAAAGTCTGAGGAGGTGACAATCCAGCTGAGACCTGGACGATAAACAGGAGGCTGCCACCAGGAGAGGCAGGAATTCCGGGAGGAGGGGGAGCACGAGGCAAGGTCCTGCGGTAGGAGAAGCTCGGTGTGTCTGAGAGATGACATGGCAGGAGTGAGGTGATGGGGGCACGGTGGTGACGTGAGGCTGGGGAGGGGCCTGGGCCAAGCTGCAGTGGTGGGGTGACCAGAGGATGGGGCAGGGTTGAATTGAACTAGACAGCTCACCCCTTCTGTACAACAGAGGGAGCCCCGGTAGAGCCAGCCAGACCACCTGGGAATTTGGGGATCTCTGCCCCAGCCCCCAGGACCATCCAGATGGAACCCTGCAGGGCCTGGGTGAGGGACGACCCTCCAGTGCCACCTCCAATCCGCCCTTTCCAAATGCCATTCTAAATGGCTCTGTGAGACCGGAACTGCGGACCCCGGTGGGACAGCTGGATGAAGCTGGGCGGCGGCCGGGTTCAGACGGCGCGGAAGCTGCTCGTGCCGGGGAGGCCCGGGCTCCTGGGCTCCCGGGCTCCCGGGCTCCCGGGCTCCTGGGCTCCCGGGCTCCCGGGCAGAGGCACGGTCAGGAAAATTAGGAAAGAAGTCCCACCTCAAACCCACAACCAAAACATCTCCTAAGAACCCTCCCCCCACCCTGACCAGCGTTTTTGTCGAGTAAAGGATCCACACGGCCTTTCTGCTTGTAACCTGGCCAAGAATAATTTGCGGCAGGAAAGTTTGAGCATTTGTAAAAATAAAATAAAAGTGTAAAAAAAGAGAGAGAGTGAGCACTTGAGTGTACATTCGTGTGAAACTAAACAGAGGGAAAGTTATTTAGGTGGTAAAATGTCTCCAGGCTGCCTCCGCCCCGCCCGACACTCGCCCCTCCCCACGTGTGAAATGGAGACCGCGCGGGGATTTGTTTTGTTAATCTCCTGCCGGGGCCACGGCTGCGGGCTGGGTTTCTTCTTGTTCGTGGCAGGGCTCCGGCTGCCAAACGAGCCCCCCCTCACCTAGCCGGGCCGGGACCCCGTGCACCTGTTTCCCGCCCGTCTGGGACACCCGTGGGGCTAGAGGAGCGTGTTTGCCTTCCTGAGGGAGTGTGGCTTTGCCCCCCGAGGGCCCCGGCTCCCTCAGAGTGCTAAATACGAGGACTGGCCCACCTAAAGCCTCCTGGAGCCCCCGAGGTCTGGCCTGCACCCGTGGGTGCTGCTGAGGCCTCATGGGGATGCGAGGTGGGGTCTGGTGCAGTGGTTACAAGAGCCACATAGAGGAATTACCCAGACCTGGATTTCACGGCTGCCTCAGCCATTGGCTGATTAGATGAGGACTTCACCTCTTTGTGCCCCAGTTTCTCATCTGTCAAATGGGGATAATGATAGTAGCTACCTCACAGCATGGTTGGGAGGACTGAAGGAGCTAACAGCACAGGGCAGGGGTGAGGAGACTGCCTGGGACGCAGTAGTGCCTCAATAAACATGAGTGCTGACTCCTGATGGGCTTCAAGCAGCGGTGGAGGCCCTGAGAAGACAGCAATTTGCTTCCCTGTGGCTCGCTTTCTCGCTCTTAAAATGGGCATAGCCTCTGCCCACCCCACAGTGTTGCTTGTGAGGACTACAAGTGAGTTAGAGAAGCAAAATCCTGAGGCCCACGTCAGGCACGTGCAAAGTGCTCATTGAATGTTAGCTGTAGCATCACGGTGTACCTGCTCTGCTCTGTCATGAAGTTGCATTTTGATCAACGCAGAAGGAAGGGGACACGCGCTCATCACACCCTTGGTTGGCCACGCCCTGTCCTTGGCACTTCCACGAGTGACCTTGCTGCATGCCCGTAATACTCGTTCACACAAAGCTTACTGGCCCTACTGGGCAGGTGGAGAAACTGAGGCTTGGGTCACTCCGCAGGTTAATGGCAGAGCTGGGACTGGAGCCCAGGCTATTTTGGGAGATTTCAAGGTTGAGCCCTGAATGGGGTGGACCAGAGCAGGAGAGGGGAAAGATGAAGACGAGGATGACAATGACAGTGCTTTTGAGCGCTCAGGTGGTGGGTGCCACGTGAAGCACATCGTGTGTGGTACCACATCGGGCTGTCCCCCCAACCCTGTGAGGCAGGTTTGTCGTCCTCACAGACAGGTAAGGAAGTGGAGGCGCAGGAAGGTGACGAAGTCCGTTGGGCAGCATCTGCCCTTGGCCGCTCTGCGCCACCAGCACGGAGGTCAGGGCGTGGTGCCTGGCACTTAGCAGACGCCGCACACGCAGCCGTGGCCTTCACCCTTTGCCCCAGAGAGATCAATCAGATCGTGAGAGCTGAAAGGCCACACGCAAAGCGCCACGTGCTTGTTATACGAATGGGGAAACCGAGACGGGGGAAGGGACTCGCCTAAGGGCAGGCGGAGAAAACAGGTGATGGTCTGGGGGGGCCCAGACGGCTCTCTGGGCGCTGCTGTCCGAGAGGGGAGGCAGGAGGAGAGGGAGGCTGGCCCAGGGCAGGCTGACCTGGCTGCTGCTCAGTGGAGGGGGGCTGTGAGCGGAACCGTCTGGGAGGAGGTGCGGGAGGACACCTGCACTTCACAACTGGGCTGCTGCACCCCTCTCAGCCTCCCGGCCTCTCACCCCCCGTCATGCCCCCCGCCCCATGCCAACCCCCTTCCTTCTCTTTGGCGAGACTTTAGGCTGAGAGACCTGGTCCCAGCACTCTGGGACCTGGGGGCCGCCCCTTCCTCTCCCAGCATCCATCGGTAAAACGAGGGACCGTGGCACCCACCCCCCCGGCAGGTGCGAGGACAGATGAGGTAATGCAGGTGAAAGGCTGAAAAGTAGACAGAAATGGGAGTTGTTGTTATTTTTATTATTACTACATCAGATAACTGGTTGGACTGCATTTTTCTCCGGTTGCCCCCGGGGCCCTGTAGAAACTGCTTCCAGACTGCACTGGAAATTGTTGAGGATACCAATCAGGAAATCTGGGTTCTGCCCCAGCTCCCACCTGACTCGTGGGGTGCTTTGGACAAGGTCCTGTCCCTGTCCCTTTCTTGGTCTCTGTCCCTCTCTGGGAGATGCAGGGTGGCTGAAGTGTTTTGTCTTGGTCTCTGGAGTTTTCTAAGTGGCTCCTGGCCTTGTGGAGTGTGGGGAGGGCGCCCTGGAACAATAGGGAAGGTGAAAGCAGAGAGAGATGGGTCCCTGGTACCCCACCCTCCCACCCCATCACACTTGAGCCAGTGAGCTTCCTGGGTTTGATCGAGGACACGCGTGAGTCCCTCCCTTACCTTCCCAGCATGTTAGAGACGGAAAGTTGGTCAATCCTGGGCCCCCACCATGGTGACATGCCTCACGAGGGGGGAGCCCAGGCAGCAGGGATAGAGGCTAAACTGGTCCCAGAGGCTGCCAGGCAGAGGAAGCTGGGAAAGCGGGAGGGAAGCATCTCTCCTGGCCGTGGATCCAGGCGCTGAAGGCAGAGGCCTGCAGGGGCTGGGGCGACGGAGTGTGCACATCGCCACCTAGGCCCCGAGGAGGGCAACGCAGCCCCAGCCGGGCTCCAGGGCAGCCTCTACCCATTCCCTGCAGCCAGGAGCACCCACTGTGCGCCTGGCCTGTGCTGGGGCCTGGGGCCTGGGGCCAGAGCGCAGTGCCAGCAGGGCCCAGCACCCCTGCCTTCACGGCCTTCACAGCACGGATGAAGTGGGGCTGCTGTGATTTATTTCCTGGGCTTGCCTTCTCACTTACCCCCGGCCGCGTGACCTCAGGCAAGAGGCTTAACTTCTCTATGACCGTGTCCTCACCTGTGACAAGGGGGACTATCTCCTCTCTTGCAGAGCTGCTGGGAGCCTGAAGTGGGGTACTGCCTGTGAGCCCCAAGTCTGGTTCACAGTGAGTGTGCAGTGTGACCTGTTGTTCCCTTTCTCTTTCCTCTACAACTGAAGTCGTAAGGAGAGCACAGGGTAAAGAAGCAACTCCCTGGGGGAGTCAGGAAAGGCTTCACACTGAGGAGAGGGTATTGGAGCAGGGTTTTGAGGCACGAGCAAGAGTCTCCTAGGCATACCGGGGCTCTGTGAACACAGGCACCGTGTTGGCCTCGAATTGTGTGTTTCCCCAGTACCTGGTACACGATAGGAACTCAGTAAATATTTGCCTGATGGGTGGATGGCACTGCAGGTGACAAGGACAGCCTAAGTAGAGGTGTGGAGGCATGCCTGGGTCTGCCGTCGCTGGTGGATAAGCCACTTTGTTTATGAAAGGCCGTTGTACATGAGGGCTCACCTGTCTGTCCTTGGGGGATGTTGGGCACCCTAAGGGCAGGCTCCTGTTGCCTTTGCCTTACTGTCCCTATGGCCCAGCCACAGCCTGGCCCAGAGGACTGTCACAATCTTTGTTTGGGGTCAGGGGTGTGTGAGTGTGTATGTGTGTTTGTGGGAGGGAGCTGCCTTCCCATTACCTCCCCCCCCACACACACACACTTCCCAGGGCCAAGGACAAAGTCCAAATGCTATATTCCTCCTCACTTAGATGACACTACGTACTCTGAGGCAAATAAAGCAGGTTGAAGGCCAGTGGGGGTGGCAAGTAGGGAGGGGTGCTTATTTTAGGTGGGGTGGTCAGTGAGGGGGCCCTCCTGGGAAGGTGACACTAGGATAGTGTCAACTCCACCTTCAGGCTCTGGGAGCAAAGCCTGCCTGACCCCCAGAGTGGGCTGGCCGCCCCTTCTGCCCCCGGGCCTGTATGTGGCCCTTCTTGGCTCCGAGCTGCCTGGTCCAGCCACGTTTTAGCCACGTGACTCAGGCAATTTGATTAGCCTTTCTTTGCCTCAGTGTCCACATCGCTCAAATGGGGATCAAATCGTACCTGCTCCGGGGGTGCTGTGGGCATTCCACCTGCCACCATGTGCAGAGGGCTGAGGGAGCACCTTTCACCCCAGCAGATGTTTCATGGTTGTCACAAGGATCGGGGGACATGCCCCTGGCATTAGTGCTGGGAAGGGTAATAAATGTCCTATAACACACACGAGTTCCACACAGTACTGGTATTTCTCCCGTCAGCATACCTCAGGTCTCAGCTCACACCCATCAGGATGGCTACTATCAAAAACGGAAAACAAAAACCAGAAAACAAGTGTTGGCGAGGATGTGGAAAACTTAGAACCTTTGTGCCCATTTTGTTGGAGGAAATATCCGTGGCATAGCTGCTGTGGAAAACAGTGTGGCAGCTCCCCAAAAACTTGAAAATAGAATTAGCACATGATCCAGCAATTCCACTTCTGGTTATTTATACAAAAGAACAGAAAACAGAACTTGAAGAGATATTTGTACATCAGCATTCACAGCAGCAGCCAGACGGTGGAAGCGGCCCAGATGTCCACCCGCGGATGAGTGGGTGAACGAAAGGTGGCCCGTCCACACGGTGGAATATTAGTCAGCTTTAAAAGGCAGGAGACTGTGACCCGTGCTACACCATGGAGGAACCTTGGAGACATTGTGATAAGTGAAATAAGCCAGTCCTCCAACCCCCCAAATATTGTAGAGCTCCACTTATGTGAGTTGCAGAGTGGTTGAGTTCACAGACAGGGTAGGTAAGTGGTTGGCAGAGGTGGGGGAGGGGAATGAGGTCTTGTCATTAAATGGCTTCAGAGTTTCGGTTGTGCAACATGGAAAAGTTCTGGAGATGCACAACGATCTGAATGTGCCTTGGAGAACTGAGCTGAGGGGAGCCAGGCTGGAGGTCCTTCGTCACATGGCAGGTGAGGCAGGGTCGTCACTGTAACCAGTACAGGGGACACTGGCAGCCTTGAAGGGTCAGGAGGGCATTTCTGTTTTTCTCCAAGCACAAGGCTGGGGTTTCTGAGCCCCACCTGTAGCCTCCTCATGAGGGGGGCCTGGAGACCACCCAGAGCCATGGCCCCGGGGCGATGCCCCTCACGACACCCCAGGAACCACTGGCTTTCTCTCCCACAGACTGTCAGACTCGGGCAGGCTGGGCCGAGAGGGCTGCGATTCTGTCCGCGCCCACAGGGTCGGGCCCCTCACGTGTTTGGAGGCTGCAGATGTGGGAATCAGAGGTGCTTCTGGAGGCTCCGACCCCGTCTCCGCCCTTCCAGCCAAGTCCAGGAATGTGTCTGGCTGCAGACAATTGGCGTCACGGCTGCAAACCGGAGACTTCCAGGCTGGGGAGTAACTGAGAAGTCCCCCCATCCATCGTCTTGCCTTCAGGGGGGACATCCTCCCTCCTCTAGAGACCAGCCCAGCCAAGGGGAAGGATATCTTGCCTCCAGAGCACTCCTTTCCTCTTCTCTCCCTCAGGCCTTCATTCCTGTGGGGAGCAGCTTCCAGCCAAAGACCTCTTCCCAAGGACTGGAGACATCTTTAATTGTGCCTGCCCGGCACGTACTCCCCCTTCCGATAGCAGCACCCTTGGGGACTCCCCGCCCCCACTTTCAGGTCATCAGTTTGGGTGGGGCTTGCTGCGGGCCTGGCCCATGAGCATACCGCACAGCCTCGTCCCGGTTGGTTTGGGGGTGGGCATAAGACCGAAACGAGGCTGATCAGATGAAATCCCAGGCTTCTCGATTCCTGACAACAGTCGAGAGCCTGGAGCCAGTGGTGCCTGCAGCTCGGAGCCCCGTGGACATCTTAGTTACGTGAGCTAATGAGTTCCCCGTCCTGCAGAACAGGCCGGCTCGAGTTGGCTTTCTGTCATTCGCAGCGGAAGTGCCCCAAGCCCGCCCTCGGTCCTTCCTCTGCTGCCACGCCGGTCCCTTGGCCTCGTGCACAGCGGGCTGGCGGGGGTCTGCCGTGCCTTCGGCAGGGGGTTCCTTCATGCCCCCGAGCCTGCTGGTCAGTCACTGTTCGGTGTCTGCATCTCCATGTGGACTCGCCCTGCTCCTCTCACTCTTTTCTCCTTGGTTTAATGTTATTCAGAATTCTTGCTGTTACGAGCGATGGAAGTCCATATCACATCAGCTTGAGTGAAGTGAGGGGACTTGACAGCCTGGGAAGTGGCCCGAGAGCGCCCAGGGCCACCAGGATTCTCTCTCCATCACTCACCTCTGCTTGTCTCTCCTTCCCTTTGGAGAAGGCCTCCTGCTGTCCCTGCTGTGGGGTAAGGCACTGGGCCGCCATCAGTCCAGCTGGGGACTGCTCTGTCTTCTCCTGGGCTCCATGCCAGTCCCAAGGAAGGACTTTGACTGAGTCATGTGCCCACTTTTGAACCCACTGCTGCTAGGGAAATGGGTGCAGTCATTGGGCATGGCTGGTCGTGAGGGTGGGGCATCGGGGTTTAGTGATTGACAAAGTCATGTGGGAGGGAAAGGGCAACTTCCCAAAGGAGATGGGGCATGGAGGACACTGGACACAAAGGACCAAGCGATACCCACCTGGGTCACCAGGGCATCGCCACCATCACCACCCACTAACATCTTCTGAATTTCCTGAGGGATTCATTCATCCACTCGCTCCCTCATTGGCCGTGGGCCGGCTCTGCCCCAGGTCCCGAGCTGGAGACACAGTGACGAGCCCAGTGCTGCTCGTCTCACTCAGGTGGACACACAGGCCCCGGTTCGGCCTAGAGAGCAGGAGCTTTAAACAAGCCGCTCCCTTTCCTGGGGATAAGGGCATCGATACGGCACTCAGAGCGGGGCCAGCTCATCAGCTTCAGCAAGGTGGTCGGGGGGCTTCCTGGAGGAGGGGACAGCGAAGTGGAGACTGAGAGGAACAGTCGGAGAATGAGAGGAGGTTCCGGGAGAGGTGGCGCTGGGAGGGGTGGTTTCTGCGGCCGTGGAGTTCGTGTGATGTGGGAGGACAGGACAGGGGCCCACTCGTTCATCTGTCCCTTCGCTCCCGCAGCGGGTGCCACCTGAGCTCCAGGGACGGTGAGGGGCTCCGGGAACAAGTTCAGGCTGCACCGCCTGTTCTCAGAGCTGGTCCCTCTCAGGACTCTCCGTAACAACCCGTGTGGGGGTCCCGCTGGCCTCTCCCGGCGGCCACCTGTCCTTGGCCGGGGTCGGTCTTGTGCTCGCTGCTGCGTCCACGGGGCTATGAGAGCAAATGCCACGCGGGCTGGTGCGAAGGAGCTCAAGTAGACCAACTGGGCAGGGAGGGTGGGCTTGGGGTGTGGTCTGGGTCTGAGGGCAGGAGATGGGAGGCAGCTGCAAACTCACCTGTGACCTTGGGCAGGCCCCACCCCTCTCGGGGCCTCAGCAGCTCCCTCCATTTAGGTGGGCGGAGCACATGGGCCTCGACAAGGTCCCAGTCCGGTTCTGACAGGTTAGGGTTCCTGGGCAGGCGGCTCTTGCTTCGTGGACCCGGTGGGGATGGTGGAGGTGAGGTTGCTTTGGGGCTCCTGGCTCTCGGCCGCACCGCCTGCAGCCTTCGGGTCCTGAGTCATCTTCCAGGCAGCAAGTGACCTCTCCATAGCCCTGTCTCCCCCCAGCCCCGTGACCCTGGGTGGCGCAGGGCCAGGCCGTCCCAGGCAGGCGGCACGGTGGAAATCACAATATTGACCCAGCACGCAGGAAGTGGGGAGGACAGGCCGCTGGGGTTCCGGGCCCGGGGGAGACAGCTCGCTGAATGATGAGCTCAGAGCCAAGCTCTCCCTCCCTCCTGGGTCACCACCCGCTGCCCGCCCGCCAGGGCTGTTCCTCCCAGCTCCAGGGCCCCCTCCCCAGACCTCCCTCCTACACATTCCCCCAGCCCAGGCCTGGGAGCTGCTGGTGAGCTCTGAGGCCTCAGGTCCTCGTGGGCCCCGCTTCCCTCCAGATGAGGTTTTGGTTCCCCTGGGCTTCCCCAGCTTCTGAGGGGCCAAACTGAGATGGCACTCTCATAGGCTGCTGACCTTGGGAATGGTCTTACCTCTCATCTAACAGACAGGGAAACTGAGGCTCAGAAAGTGACTCAAGCAGGTATCAGAGCCAGGATTCAAAGTCAGATCTGTCCAACTCCAGCCCAGGACTCTGCCCACCCCCCGTGAGTCGGACATCTTTGGTAATGACAGTCGTGTCAGTAATAAACCACGATCTCACGCAGTCTCACAACTCTGTGAGGGGTCCCAGTTACTGACCTGACTTTACAGATAGGAAAGCAAGGCTCAGAGAAGGTGAGATAACTTCCCCAAGGAAACAGCTAGCAAGCAGCAGGGTGGGGATTTGAACTGAGGTTTGCCTGATCCTCAAACACATGCTTTGTTCGTCACAGTCACAGCAAGCTACGGGGAAGGAGGGCTCATTCCTGAAAGCCTGCTCAAATGTTAACCTCCCCACCCCCACCAAGCCCTAGGACCACGTTCTGCATCCGTGGTCCTGTGGGCACTTGCATTTGCAAAGGGTTCCCTTGGGGCAGCCAAGTCCAAAGCCTTGCCCACCAATGGTGTTCTCAGTGGGAGTTGTTTGGGGGCCTGGGCCATGGGACTTGGAGGTGACTACCCAGCCTGCTGAGGGGCCAAGCTGCCCCAGCAAGTCTTGCTGAGTGTTCAGCGACCTCTGGGGAGGCCGTAGGGAAGCAGAAACACTCCTGGGCTTGGAGGTGGGGACCTGGGGCTCCTCCCTGACTCTCAGAGTTCTCCTCCTCTTGCTCGGGGAGCCATTTGGAGGTTTAGTCCCCAGTACCAGAAAGTGAGGAGGAGATTTGGCTCCTGTCACTCCCAGCACTCTTTCCCTGAGCCTGGTGTGGGTGGGGACCGGGCTTAAGTGTGCTTTCATCGGGCTCTGCTTGGCTATTATGCTCTGGGCTTGCTCCGTATGGAGTCACCAATCAAAACCTGCTGACGTGCTTATTCTAGGCTGCTGTCTGCGTCATCGCATGGCCCTCTGTGAGGAAACACGGGAAATTCACTCAGAACTCAGTCTGGGCAATTTGCGTGAAGTCTGAGAAAAAGGCGTACCGTTAGGTCACGGACACTGGTGTGTGCGTGTGTGCACGTGCTTGCCTGGGCGTTCATTTCTTTGTTTTGGCCCCGTGAAGCTCAGGGCTAAAACCGTGTCACACAGCAGTGCAGGACTTTCTGGTCCAGCTCACTGCCCCCGCCTGCCTCCACCGGCTCCAATGATAGGGTACCAATTGTGGAGCACCCGCGGTCATACCGGGTACGACCTTTGTACCAAGGTGGGGCCAGACTCTCAGCATGTGGACAATGCACGTCATGGACTGCGTCGATTTGTGATGTCGGCCCTGGGAACTGGTGTAGGTGCCTCAGCTTTGCCTCCCCTCATTCATTCAATGTATAAAATGGTTTGTAGTCATAGTTTCTATTCAGGCACATGCGATTTTGTAATCTGCCCTCAAACCTTTGTGGAATAAGATTTTGTATATAAATAAGCCTAGCTCGTTAGACATAACTGTTAGGTGCGTTCACTTAGGTTATATGGCTCTGCCCTCACCATAGCCCTGTAGATGAAAGTGGGTGGGTCATGAGGGAGGCACCAACTCAGGTTCAGGGTCAGGACCTGTGTTAGCCCCAAGGGCACCTCTGTGGGCATTAGAAGAACGTGCCCCTGTGCGTGATCACGGCCTGGTCAGCGCGGCGCACGATGGAGTCAGCTCGTCCGCCCGGGCGCCCTTGCTCGGTGCACGAGCTGAACGTCCACGCACAGCGGCCCTGTTCAGGGGCCAAGTCCCATGGTCCATTCTCCACTTTAGACCCGGCTCGTTTGGCCGCGCGCAGCTCACAGACCACGTTCTGGGGCTTGGATACTCACTCAGGCTCCAAGACGGATGGTATTTGGTCTGAGGCTACGTGAGGGGTCGGGGAGGACGGGCTGCAGCAACAACCCAGCCTGTGTCTGTGCCATCAACAAGCAAGGCCGCTCCCGGTGCCGTGCCCGGCCTGCCAGCTTCCGGTGAGGACCGCGGGCTACGAATCGTCCCCGCGAGGCCCTCTCGGAGGACCTGCTGGACCACCCCAAGGTCCTGTCCTTGGCCTCCACCCCACGCTCACTGCCGGAAAATCAGGGGTGAGGCCTCGTCCTTGGCGCCTCCAGTCAGCACGTCGCTTCCCGCCCCCTTTCCGCCCGGGAGTACCGCTGGGGTTGGGCCTCTGCACGCTTGCTGTTGCCGGGCCCCCACACAGGATGCTCGGAAAACATCTCTCTGAAAGCAGAGAAAGTGTGAGCCTTCGAGAAGGAGGGTGTGGAAGGAGCGAGGTCCTCAGAGGAGGGGAAATTTACAGCGCTCACTTGGCCAGTCTGAGGACATCGTGAAGCTGGCGTGGAATGCCTTCCGGAGGGGAGCACGTTGGGTCTTTTACTGCCTAAAATTGATGTCAACACGTCGATGCCCTTGGAGCACCCCCTGCTCTGACAGACGAGGAAACTGAGGCCCTGGATGGAAAGGGACTTGCCTAAGCCCTTACAGCTGAGCAGGAAGTCCCAGTCACTGAGTGCGCGCTAAGCGCTCCGGGCATCACGTCAGGGGCCGAGGACGGGACCTCGTGGCTGCCCAGCTTGGCTCCTTTAACCACCCGCCTGCTACGTGGCAGACTGCTCCCTAACACATCACAACCTTCCTGTGAAGACAGATGAGAAAACTGAGGACCAGAGAGCCGGAAGGACTGGCAGAAGGTCACACGGCAGCGTGATGAGGGAGAAAGCCATTGATGCTTGTGCCTAGTAATAGGCCTCTAGAGTCCGACCGGCCCGAATTCTGTCACCACCACCCACTGGCCCTGTGACCTTAGCCAAGTGTCTTTGTCTCTTTGAGCTTCAGTTTCCTCATCTGTAAAATAGGGGTAATAACCATGAACTGTTCTGAAGATTCAGTAGGAGGTGGTGAGCGCACTCTTGGGATATACTTATGCTCAATAAATAGTGCCAGCGCCAGTAAGATTGTCACTGGCAGCTCTAGCACGCAGTTTTGGGGTTGGCTGCCAGAGCCCAACCTCTGGATTCCTTGGGGTGATGGCCTCTGCTCCTTGTGTCATCTCATGGTGGTGGTGGCAGTGGAGGCTAATTCTAGGTGCTCCCCTCCCTCCACCATTATCCTTTCCCACCCCCCCAGATAGCCCACACCCCAAATTGACCAGTTGACTGTGTTCTGCTGCGTCTTTGCGTCTTGAGTGCTGATTTGACAGCACTTGACATCAGTTGGAGACTTTAAAATCACAGTTGTAGCAATGTACCTGATCAGCCTTTTTCTGCTCCCGGGCGAGGCACTGGGCTGGGGGCCTGGGACACAGTGACACACATTACAGGCAGGGTCCCAGCCTTCCCGAGCCTTCGGACACGTCCAGCTGCTGAGCTCGCTCCTCCAGCCTCCTGTCCGCTCAGCGTGCCCCGTTCTCCCTCCCCTTCCCCCTCTGCTTCTGTCAGCCGGAGCCCACCAGCCAGCGCCCGGCTAACTCTGGGCAGTGGTGGGATTACCCCTCAAACGTCCCTGTCTCCCGAGCCTGGGCTCGTCCCCTGGCATCACCCTGCTTGCTGGTACCCAGAGTTATCTCAATGTCTGAGCCCTGGGGACACTAAGATCGACCTGGGTAGGACCATCCAGGTCACAGGATTCATCTGAGAAGAGCAAGGACTTTGAGACGCCACAGACGTGTCTGACAACATGGTTTTCGAACTACATCCCCTGGAGTTCTGCAGAGGGACGGCAGGGTGCTGGGATTCAGGAGAGGCGTCGGGCGTTTGCTCCCGCTCCCTGCCACTGTGCCTGCGGGGACCGGAGTGGCCTTACCTAGTGCGACATTTAAGAAGCATGGGCTCTGGAACAACGCTGCCTGGGCTGGAGTCCCCCTCTACCGTCTGTGAGCTGGATGACCTTGAACAAGTCCTTTAATCACTCTCTGCCTCAGTTTCCCCGTCTGTACAAGTGGGCATGATGATACTTCAGAGAGTTGTTGTGAGGACTTGAGGAGTGTTTGCTGCAAAATGCTCAGAGAAGCCCCAGCCTCTGCTACGACCCACTTTGCGCTGAGTCGAATGGAATCATCCACAGGGGAGAAAAGGGTCCTTCTCGTTGCTTAAGAAGCTGAAAATATCTGCCCCACGCGCTCACGTGGGCAGACCCCTGCCCTTGTCTGGCTCTAGAGTCTTTCCCCAGCGTAGTTCTCCGTGGAACTGCCCCGCTCTCCAGTCCACTTGGAATTGTGTGAGGGTCACCGGTGTCCTCATTCTGGGCTATTTCAGGGTGTCGGGCCTGAGGCCAGTGTGGAGAAGCAGGTGGCAGCTCTTCAGAGCACGTGTTTGGGCAGCTCGGGGCTCTGCTGCTCCTTCCCTCCCCATCAGGGACCCCTGCCCCAAACCTCAGAGGAGAGAAAGAGACTGTCATTGGCTTCTGCCAGGGGAGGCACCTGCTCCCCACTTGGTCTTGGGGAGGGAGATTTGGGGTGCCAGCTCCCAGCTGATGGAGAGCAATTGAGACCCAGTGTTTCTCAAAAGTCCCCTTTTCTCTGTCTTTGGCCAGAAAGAGAGGCCAGGGGTGTCCTGGTGTTGGCTGAGGACTGTCCCTGCCTGTGTTCACCTGGCTGAGCCCCACTTGCACTGATGTAACTGACAACTTCAGGACACCCAGAGGCCATGCAGCGAGAGGAAGAGTCTGAAGCCGGAGGCTTCTGTCCCAGGCCCTGTCCCCTGCTGGGCTTCCATTCCCTCATGCACTCAGGCCGCAGAGCCGACCCCTCGTGCCAAGTCCTGTGTCTGACGCCAGGGCTGCAAAGATGCTCCTCCTAGGTCGTCACCTAGGTCCCCAGCCTCAAGGAGTCAAGTCAGTCTGACGTGGAAACATGTCCCTGCCAAGGACAGTGACGTGGAGTGGAAAATGTGGCCACTGAGAGAAAAAAGCAAATTATATGACTGCCAGACACCGTGAAGAAGGATGAGAAGACAGAGACATGTAGGAGAAAGCCCTGCTTTCCACGACGAGTGCGGAGAGTGCCTAAAGTTGACCCACAAAGAAACAGGAGTGTGATAGATGTGACATGGAGGAAACGACCACAAGGGCCCAAACCAGAAGTAACGGTAATCAGCACGAGAGCAGGCGTGGGACTAAGTCTGCACCGATCCAGCGAACCCTGACAGCAGCCGTGCGGGTAGATACTCTTGTCATCATTCCCATTCTACGGGTCAGGAGTAAGTTAACTGGCTGCGGGCACTCAGCTGGCACGTGGTGGACATTGCAGGTGGACCCCGGCATGTCCCAGAGGCCTGCTCTTCTCCATCAGCTATTATTGCTCTCAGAACCTCAGAAAAAGTTTTCTGGATGACGTAGCAGGGCAGGAGGAGGGGTGGAGACTTTTCTTTCTTAACTCGTTGCTGCTAATACGTGTGTGTCCATTTGCATGAATTACAGTGTTAAAGGACATGCACAAGTAAATAACCAAAAGCACTGATTCTGGGTCAGAGAGACATGGTTCCTGCTCTGGCTCTGCCACTGACGGGCCTTGTGTCCTAGGAGACAGTGCTTAATCTTTCTGTGTCTGCTTCTTGGTTTGGAAATGGGGATGATCAAAGGCTGATAAAAGTGAGGCGGACTTAGTGAGCTCACGCACGCAAATCCTCGAGCACAGAGCCTAGCGTGGAGTGGGTACCCAGTAAATGTCAGCTTCCATCAGGCCTGCTGGGCTCCGTGTGGCCCAGAGGAGGAGAAGCAGCTCCATTTGAGGGAAGGCTTCTCAGAGGAGGCGGTGCTTGAATGGGTTCTTGAAGGATGTGTAGGAGTCCTCCAAGTGGAAGGACTGTTCAGGCAGAGCAAGTATGGAGGCTTGGAATTGCACGGTGGGTTGTTCAGGAGCCTTGAAAGGTGAGATGGGACCTGGTGGGGAAGCAGTGGGAGGTTAAGACCTGGGAGGAGAGCAGGGCCTCATTAGGTAGGGCCTTGTGGCCGACATAAATTTATCCTGAGGGGAGTCGGGAGCCATGGAAGGGTTAGAGCAAGGGAGTGACCTGGTCAGCTTTACACTGTAGGGAGACAACTCAGCCGCTCCGTGGAGAGTGGGCAGGAGGGCAGACCCTGGAGGCTGCTGCAGTCGCCCAGGCCATGAGGCCCAGAAGAGGGAGACAGAACACCAGCAGTGCCCTCCGACCTGGGCCCAGCAGCCCTTACTCTGGTTCCATGCGGTGAGGGTGGCCACGCTGACCTCCACCCCCCCGGCTCAGAGCCATTGCTCTGAAGGCCTGCAGAGCTGGCTGGGGAAGAGGCCAACGATCCCAGGCTGGAAGGGGGAAGCCGAAATATTTGCTCAGCTGCAAAGACCGGTGCATGAGACTTCCCTTCTGCACGAAGGGGAGAGACACCGGCCTGGGGTGGGGTCCCAGCACCCACCCCCCTCAGCTGTCAGCGTTTGCTCTTGCCCCATTTCTGCCTTTGGAGCCATCCAGGAAAAGCATCCTTTCTCCCTGAGACAAGCCCTCTGGGACTCGAAGTCGGTGACCGTGACCCTTCCTCCTTTTCATCTCTAATCAAACACACCCACTTCTTTCATCTTTTCCTCATATGACAGGGACTGACCTTTATTTTTATTTTTAGAGAAGTGTCCCGACTCAGCAGCCACTGGTTCAAATCTTTTTTCGGGTGACACAGACAAGGCAGCGTGAGGGCTGAGAGCCAGGACTTCGATGTGAGGCAGGCTGAGGTTGGGGCCGGAGTGGCCACCACGCTGCTCAGTGGCCATGGCCAAGTCACTTCATCTCTCTGAGTCTCACTGGGCCTCCTGTCTAAATAGGTACTCAGAACCCCTTTCTCACAAGGTTGTTATAAAGATGAAATGTGCACTAGGGCCTAGTAAATGCCTAATAAATGGTAGCTGTTGTCTTTTGTGTCCCTGGACATCTCCATATTGTTTCAGCTTCCTCTAACACCATGGTACCAGGCAGCTGTACATTCGCCAATGGCCATGAACCTTGATTAAGCACCTCTGGGTGGACAGACACTAAGATGGCCCCAGTGACGCTTGCCTCCCACTGTCACGCCTGTGTAATTCCCTCCCCTTGAGTGTGACTTGCTTCTAACCAACAGAGCACAGGAAATTGAATGTCCCCTCTGTGATTACGTCACCTAAGATGACAACCTCTTTCTTGCTAGACTCTCTCTCCCCTACTGGCTTGGGTGAAGAAGCAAGCTGGCACGTTGTAAGTTGTCCGAGGAGAGGCCCATGGCCAGGAACCGAGGGTGGTCTCCACAACCAGCAGGACAGCCTGGGGGCAGCTGAGTCCCGCCCGCCACCATGAGCTTGGAAGTGGGTCTTCTGCCCGTGAACCCTTCGGGCGAGCCCCCCGCCCCCGGCCGGCGCTTGCTTGCACGCTCACGGAGGACCCAGCTGAGCAAGCTGTGGCCCCCGACTCCGGACCCACAGAAGTAACCGGGAGGGAATAGCTGGCACTGAGCTGTGGTCATGCTGTTGTTACACAGCAACAGGTAAGGGCTATGGCTCCTGAAGGGGCGCGAGGGCTGGCGGAGTCAGGGAGTCTTTCGGACAGCTGGGGTGGCAGCATGGGGGTGCAGCCACGGGGCTTCATTAACAGTAACGGAAACTAGTAATTAAAAATCCAAGCAGCACTTTTCCTGAATGTTTGAGCCTTACCCCAAAGTGGTGGAGAAGCAGAGGGCCCCCCTTCTCAGCACGGGAAGTGGGGAGGGGGCGAGGCCGCACAGGCCAGGCCCTCAGGGGGGTTTATGTGGACATGCCCCCACTTCCCCAACGCCCACCCTTTCTCCAAACCTGTTCATCCTCCCTCACAGCCAGGCTTCCATCCTAGCACCTCGTCGTCCTTCCCTGTGGGGCAGACTCCGCCCCGGAGGCCGCAGACGCTGACTGGGCCCTGGGTGTGCGGGAGGAGCCCTGGGCCCTTGCGGGGAGGAGGGGCGACAGGGCATTGGTTTTGATGGCACTCAGCAAGGGGTTCGGCCTACTCCCCTCTGACCTTGTGATCGTGATCGCAAGTGCTGACTTTTCGTTTAATATGTTTTTATTTTAAAATAATTAAATTTAGGGAAGGGTTTCAACGATGGTACAGAAAGCTCTTACATCCCCTTCCCCAACCCGCTAACGCTCACATCAGACGTGACACGGTGTGTTTCTCAAAACTAAGGCACTTGACACGGATATGTGAGTCCCACGAACTAAACCAGGGACTAGCCGGGTTTCGCCCGTTGTCCCGCCCGTGGCCCTTAGTGTTCCGGGATGCAGCACAGGGCCCCACACTGCACGGGGTCCGGGCTGCCCGAAAACCTACGCAGCCGGGTCTCGCCTGAGGAGCGCACGGACCCCTGTCCCTGCGGCTTGTCCCTGCGGCTTGTCCCTGCTCCTCGGAAAACAGCGGCTCTGGCATCGTTAAGGGTGCACGTACCTTTTCCCTGACCAAGGAAAGGGCCCCCCATTAGTTAAGAATACTTCGGTCTCAGCCATTAGGACATGGGCATCATCCATGAAGAGTTTTCCTCCGGTGCCCCGACCTCTTTTCTGGGATTGGGGGGGAGCTGTCGGTTCGTCACCTGACGCCTCCAAAGTGCCGGAAGGAAGAGCGCAGCGGCCGGCCCACGCGGCGGGGAGGGGTTAGTCCTTGTCCCGGCAGCTCGCTGGCAGCGAGGTCGTGCAGGCACAGGGCGCTCTCAGGAAGGCGGGGTGCAAGGAGAGGTGGGAAAACCTCACATTCCATTCCGCAGACATGTGCTGAGCCCCTACTGTGTGCAAGGCCTTGTGCTGCTGCCGCATGAGTCGCTTCGGTAAGCAAGACATGGCGTCTGCCCTGAGACGCTCACAGTCTCGTCCGGAGTGAGGATACCAGGGAGAGAAAGCCAGGTGCCCACATGGCTGCATGGCACTCCGCTGTGTGGCCCTGGGAAAACCACCTAACGTCTCTGACCCAAGTCTCACGGGCTGTGATGGAGTCTAAGAAGAGACGGAGTCTTAGTTTCTTGCGGCTGTCGTGAAAGTACCACGAACTGATGGCTTCAACAGCAGTAATTTACTGTCCCACAGTTCTGGAGGCCAGAAGTCCAGGGTCCAGGTGTCAGCACAGCTGTTTCTTCTGAGGGCCTCGGGGGAGGACGTGCTCCACACCTCGCTCCTAGCTTCTGGGGCTTTGCTGGCTGTCTGGTGTCCCTCGGCTTGTAGAGTGTCACCTGATCTCTGCCTTTATCTTCACCTGGTGTTCTCCTTGTGTGTGTGTCTCTGTGTCCAAATTTCCCCTTTTTATAGGGACACCCATCATACTGCATCAGGGCCACCCTACCCCAGTAGGATATCATCTTAACCGATGACCCTGGTTCCAAATACAGAAATTCTGAGGTTCTGAGAGTTAGGAATTCCACAGAGGAATCTTGGGGAGGGCATGGAAGAAAGACACAGTTCAACCCATAACACTGTTGGGGACCTCTTCCTGTGGCTGGGGCATCTCACAGCATGGCACTGAGTTAGCCGAGGGGAACCCCAGAGCAGGTGTTCAGAGAGGGACAGGTGGGAGCACTTAGAAATCACACCGTGTCACTTCTACTGTATTCAGCTTGTTGAAAGTCACCACAGAGCCAGCGCCGATTCAGGGGTAACACAGAAGGGAGTGAATGCAGGGATGGGGGGCTAGGCTGGGAGCCATTTTTAGAAACAAGCTATCCCAGTTACATGGCATGCTCACACATCTCCTGAACCCCAGGCGAAAGCATTTCCTGGTCCCTGTCATTGTCTCCCCTGGGTAGCTCGCAGGGTTTGGCACAGGAGTATTTGCTTAATAAATTGTTGTTGCATTGAATTATATTGTGACGGGGTCCGCTCAGATAGCGGGAAAGTGACAGGGACCAGCCTCTTCCCAGTTGACTCCTTGTCCCCCTGCAGGCCCCTTTCCTTGGGAACTGGAGGCTGGCTGCTGGGGACCAGGTCCTGGGACCTGAAGGGTCCGAGGTGGAACATAACAGTTTGATTTTTCCCTGCCCACACCTGGCGCTCGGGGGTGGGGGTGGGGGGAGCCTCCCCACAGGGCAGGTTTGCCAACCCTAGAAATAGGGAGACCTCATTTGAAATGTTTTCTAAATGCTCCAGATAGAGATTCCATGGCCCCCGCCTCCGCCCCAGGGCGGGAGGAAGGGCCAGGAGAGGAAGAGAAGGAGTGGGTTTCCAGTCTGTTTATATTTCGGGCTATTTTGAAACCCCCTGAAGGCACTCACACACAGGGGCGCATTTAATGCACCAGGAAGTGCCCCGGGAACGGAAACTGGAGTCGGAGGAATGCTGGGGCACTGCGTTGCCGCTCTGGTCTCCTGTCCCTTAAACAACCACCAATTCAGCCCCTTCAATGCCCAAGTCAGAGCCTCTCCGGCCGGAAGGGCTCCGAAAGGTCATCTCGTTCCTGCTCCCCACCCTCCCCATCAAACATTTCCTGAGCATCTCAGCATCTTCATCGTGTCCATTATAGGACTCTTTCGGCCATAGGGACAGTAAAAAGCACCTCAGCTGATCTAGATGAAAAATACAGGGGGGTGGTGGTGGTGGTTATTGGCTCAGTTCACTTCAAACTCCAAGGAGAATTTAGCTTCAGGTGTGGCTGGACCCAGCAGTTCCAACTGCTATCATCAAGGCTTGGTTTCTGAACGTCCCCTTAGCTCTGCTCCCTCCATGGTGGCCTCATTCTCGACATCACAAGGAGGCAAGTTGGTACCAGCAGCTCCAGACCCCCATCTTCAAGTCCCGCGGAAGATCTCAGGATGCAATGTTGCAGCTGCCCAGGCTTAGCCATGTGACCACCTCCTAGTCCTCCCCCAACTCAGCTGGGAGAGGAATCCACTCTGCCTGAAGCCCAGAGGCACCGCTCCCACGCCTCCCCCGTCCCCAGACCCCAGGCAGCAGAACCTGCATGCGTTCTCCTCCCAGCACCGTGGTGCCCACCCTCTCTGTTGACACCCCTCCAGCAGCAGAGAGCTCGCGGGCAGCAAGCAGCCTGTCCTGTGGTAGCTTTAGTCATGCGAGGTCTCTTACTGTACTTCAGTGTAAATTTTTGTTCACCAGCCTCCATTATCAAACACCTTTGTGTCCGTAGCTCCAGCACCAAGCACAGTGCCCGACACAGAATAGGTGCTCAGTAAACACTTACCCAACGCAGAAATAATGTCTTCCGTGGCTAAGCACCTTCGTGCCCCAGGCGTTTCGTACATATGGCGTCATTTGATTCTCACGACGACTCTCTTCAGTAAATAATGTCTCTCTCTCTCTCTCTTTTTTAATGTGTGAAGAAACTGAGGTTCAGAGAGCTTCAGAGAGGTTTAACCAAGGTCACCTAACAAGAAGAGGTGGGGCTGGCATTGGAGCCCAGGTCTCTGCGAATTCGGAGGTGGGGGGTGGGTGCAGCGGGAAAGAAGGGTGGGGAGTGGGAAAGGGGAGTGGAGAGAACCAGGAGGGAAGAGAAATAAGGACAGACAGACAGAAGGGGGGAAGCCCTGAGTGTTAAAAATGCTTTCCTCTGGTGGTTACTCTTAATTTGCTGTTTGGTCACCTACTCCCTCGGGAATCTGATCAAAAATGATGGCAGTGCCTTCCAGCACTATACACATGGAAATAGCAAGTAGAACTAAGTGCTGTCACTATGCTGACACAGCACATAAAGGGTGCAAAATTGGCTAAACGAAGGAAAAAAGACAATCTAATTTTGTTTGGGGTACAGAGTGCGGTTTTAAAAGAATTTCAACTTGGGGCGCTGATGGCAGGGAAATCGCTTCTCTCCTGGCATCTCAGGGGAGATTCCTGCTCCGTTTTTGGTTGACAGGGACCAAATCCTTGTTATGCTACAAGGGCTCCTCAGCTTAATAAGTGGGCTCCTGTTAAATCTGATCATGGTATGAATAGAACAATAAGAGAGAAATATGTGTCAGGTGAGGACAATGCACGGCCGTGGGATAGTGGCCCCGATTCATGTCATTGTCTTTGGATGGGCTTTTCAATAGGCATCAGGTTAGAGTGTGGGCTCTTGGCCTTTGTCGCTGGGATTTTTGCAGTGGGGAGCAACCATGGAAAACAGGATGGGGGCCCTGCACATGCAGTGGTCTTTCTGTGTGTAATTTACGACCTTTGAAGATCCTCTAAGTTTCATGAGCAAAGGCATGTGAGGGAATTACCCAGGACTAGGGGAGAACCACCCAAAAGCATTAGAGAGAACAGTACTCAGAAGTCACGCAGAGCAGGGACAGTGCCCAGTGCCACCGGCTAACCTGACAGTCCTCACAATTCACAGGGGCATCGGGCAGAGTGCTCCGAAGGGCCTTGTCTCGGTAGTCACCCTTGTTCTGGGTGCTGCTCTTGCCTCTCTGAGCAAATCTCCAAAGCAAGACTTCAAAAGATAAAAGCTGTTTCCAAATAATTTGATTATGTCCCAGAATGAAGATGAAAAATGTTTAAATAAAATTATAAAAATATCCAGCACCCAAGACAGCAGAATACACATTCTTCTTAACTTTATAGAGAATGGCCACAAAATAGAGTATATTCTGGGCCATAAAACAAGTCTCGACAAATTTAAAAGGAAGTCGTGCAGAGTATTCTTGCTGACCACAGTGGAATCAAACTGGGGATCAGTAAGAGAAAGGTGTCTGGAAAATCCCCCCAATATTTGAAAACTAAGTAACACACTTCTAAGTAACCCAGAGATCAAAGAAAAAATAAAAGAGAAATTATAAAATATTTTTAAATGAACGAAAGTGAAAACACTACATTCCCAATCTGTGGGATGCTACTAAAATGGTACTTAGGTGAAAGTTTGTAGCACGAAGTATCTGTATTAGAGAAGAAAAAAGGTCCAAAATCTATAACCTCAGGTATCACCGAAGGAAACTAGCAGAAAAAGATCAAATTAAAACTAAGGTAAGCAGAAGAAAGAAAATAATAAAAATAAAAGAGGAAATAAATGAAATAGAAAACAGAAAAGCAAGAGAAACATCAATAAAACCAAAAGTTGGTTATTGAAAAGGTTAGTAAACTTCTAGTCATACAGATCGGGAAAGCGAGAGGACACAAATGACCAATAGCAAGGAAGAGGTGACATCACTAGAAATTCTACAGATATTAAAAGGATAAGAAAGTGTCATTAGTAACTTTGTGCTAATAAATTCAACAAGGTGGGTGAAATGTACAAATTCCTTGACAGACACAAGCTACCAAAGGAAAAGAAATAATGGATAAGAAGAAATAGATGTAGCCTTACACCTATTTTCAAAATGGTAGTACAGTTAGAAACCTTCCCACAAAGAAGACCTCAGCCTTCACTGCTGAATTCTAACAACCGTTTAAGAAAAAATAATATCAGTTCTACATGAGCTCTTCCAGAATTGAACAGGAAGGAGTACTCCCCTTTCATGCTAAGAGGCCAGCACGACCCTTCTGTTACACTAAAACCAGAAAGTGACATTATGAGAAAACTGTAACTACTATCCTTCATGAACAAAGATGCAAAAATTCTTAACAAAATTCGATCAAATTGGATTCAATAATATATAAAAAGGATAATACTTGATGACTAAGTGGGGTTTATCCCAAGAATGCGAAGTTGGTTTAACTATTGAATATTAATCAATGCAATTCACCTTATTAGCAAACTGAAAAAAACACTCTATTGGTCCTGATAGATGCAGATAAAGGCATTTGACAAAACTCAACATCGAGGCCTTATAAAAACTCATAGCAAAGTAGGAATAGGTGGGAACTTCCTCAACTTGATAAAGGACACTTACCAAAACAAAACAAAACAAAGCAAAGCAAAAACAAAATAACAATTGATATCACACTTCCTGGCGAAAGGCTGAATGCTTTCTTCCTAAATCAGGAACAAAAGGCAGTTGACTGCTCTCACCACTTCAACGCTGTCCTGGAAGTTGTAGCTAGTGCAATCAAGGAAGATAAAGAAATAGGAAGCACCCGGATTGGAATAGAAGAAGTAAAACTGTTGCAGATGACGTGATATGGTATGTAGAAAATCCAATGCATGCTAGAATAAATAATTATGTTTAGCAAGATTGCAGGCTACAAGATCAATATACAAAAATTAATTGTATTTCTATATATTAGCAATGAATAATACGAATTTGAGATTAAAAATACCATTTACATGACCATCAGGAAATATGAAATACTGAAAAATGATGTGCAAGACCTGTACACTGAAAACTACAAAACATTGCTGAAGACTTTCTATAAAGTTCAGTGATCAACACAGCCGTATTATTATAGAGATAAATATTACTAGATCTGTGGATCAGAAAAGAAAATCTAGAAATAGATCTACACACATATAGACAACTCCATATATGTGTGTCTATTTCTAGATCTTTCTCAGTGGAGAAAGAATAGTCTTTTTATCAAATGGTGCTGTAACAACTGAATATCACCATGCAAACAAAGGAAGAAAAGAAAAGAGAATGAAAGCGAAGGATTTCTATCTACTTCAGATTATATTTTACAATTACCTCAAAAAGATCACAGCTCTAAATATAAAAATCGAAAGCTATAAAATTCCTAGGAAAAAAACGCAGGGGAAAATCTTTGTGGCCTTGGGTTAGGCAAGACATAGATGAGACACTAAAAGCACAATCCATAAAAGAAGAAATGGACAAATTGTACTTCATTAAAATTAAAAATAAAAACTTCCACTCTCCCAAAAACATTGTTTGAGAATGAAAAGACAAGCCACAGACTGGGCGGAAATTTTTTCAGATCATTTATCTGATAAAGGATTTGTACTCAGAATACGTAAAGCACTTTCAAAACCATGAAGAAGACAAGGCACGACCCAGTTTTTTAAATGGGCAAGAGATTTGAACAATTATTATACTTCACCAAAGAAGACATACAAATGGCAGATGAGCAAATGAAAAAGATACTTAATGTTATTAGCCATTAGGAAAATGCAGATTAATGCCCAATGAGCCATCACTACACACGTATTAGAAAGACTAAAATCCAAAAAGACTGACCGTGTCAGGTGTTGGTGAGACGTGGGTGGGAATGCAAAATGGTACAAACATTTTGGAGAATAGTTTGGAAGTTGTTTGTTTGTTTGTTTGTTTGTTTTTTATAAAGTTAACATAACCTACCAAATAATCTGGACATTCTACTCAAGAGAAAGGAAAGCCCATGTCTCTGTATTCATACAAAGACTTGCACATGAATGACCGTAGCAGCCTTATCTGTAATAGCTAAAAACTGGAAACAACTAAATGCCCACCAGCAGCTGAATAGAGAAACCAATGATCACATAGCCATAAATGGAATACTCCTCACCGATAAGAGGGTACAAACTCTGATCTATGAGACAACAGGGATGCATCTCAACACAGTTATGGGGAGGGAAAAAACAGTGTGTACTATGTGATTCCATTTATACAGAATTCTAGAAAATACAAACTAATCTCCAGGGACAGAAAGCACATCGGTGGTGGCCTGGGTTGTTGGGGAAGGAGGAAATAGAATGGGGCTATCTTGTTCGTAGTGTTGGTTTCATGGGTGCATAGACATGTCAAAACTCATCAAACTGTATGCTTTAAATCCGTGCAGCTCAGGGTCACCCAATGCAGCTGTGTTTAAAAGCCACATACATGTATTGGCTACCTACTGTGTGCAAACAATTACCTACTAAGACAGAGCATTTTTGGCACTACAGAGATACATTTATTTATTTAACAAACATTTTTTGAGCACCTGCTATACTTTCATATACTCCCCGTGCACTATATACGCACGTAGTCATATTCTCTTGCAAAGTCTGGGAGTACTTGGGTCAACAAAATAGAAAAAAAAAATTCTGACCTCTTGTAGCTCACATTCTTTGTGGGGGAATAGTGGGTGGGGAGACAAATGCTAACAGATACTTTAAAGATTCAGTATGTCAGACCATGACAGTACTATGAAGGAAATAAGAAAGGGGGGGGGTAGGAGGTGGGGAGGGTGGGGGTGGGGTGGGGTTGCAGTTGCAAACCAAGGTCAGGGAAGGCCTGAATGATAATGGGACACGTGGGCCGAAGCCTGAGGGAGATGAAGCAGGGCACATTGGTATTTGAGAGAAGAGACTGCTAGTCAGAAGGAGGGGTGTGTGCAAAGGTCCTAAGGTGGAAATGTGCTTGGTGAATTAAGAAGTAGCAAGTTTTCTAGTGTGTCTGGAGCAGACTGAGAGAGACGAGGTCATGGTCGGGACAGGTCAAGTCCAGCCATTGGAAGCGCTTTTGGTTTTACACACATGCCATGGATCCTGCCCTTGGAGAAGGGACAGGCAATCAATTCGTATTTTCTGTGGCCCTACCATACATCTCTTGCCTCAGGAGTCAGTAAGATCAGGGAACTGTCCCATCCTATGGCACCTAGCCCCAGGCCTGGCACACAGTTGACATTATGAGATTTTAACTGTGATTATCAGATTGAGAGAGTAAACTGGGACAGGCTTCCTGGAGAGAAGCATTTAAGGTGGGCTGGAAGTATTAGTCCAAAACTCTACAGCTGCAAACCATTGTTTGCTGAGAAGCCAGAGCCAACAGCAGGCTGTGGGTCCCCTGAGGGCATAGATCTTGTGGCTCTTGGCAGCCTCTGTCCCCAGGCCTGACACAGCACCTGGATGCCCCAGGAAATCAATACATGATCGTTAGATGAGTAAATGATTGAAGGAAGGAACTAATTAACAATTAATGAAGCTGGCACATCTGGGGCAGAGCCAGACACAGATCTTTCTTTTCTATCCAGGGGCCACCCAGTGCCCTGTAAGACCCCAGATCCTGGAGTTAGAGAAACCAGGGTTCAGATGCCAGCTCCACCCTTTCTGTGAGACTGTGGGGGGGGCTACCTGACTGCTCAACATTTCAGTTTTGTCCTTAGCAAAATGGGGACAATGATAATATCTACTTCATGAGGTACATTATGAAGACCAAGTGATATAAGCTTGCAAAGTGCCAGCCACATAGATAGGACTCCACAGGTAATAAACTTAGTTTTTATTGAATGCTACAGGCGGCAGGCACTGTGTGAAGGGCTTTCTGTGGGTTAACGCTAAATTTAATCCTTGCACCACCCCTACGAAGTAGGTGCCAATATTCCCAACCCGTTTAACAGATGAGGGTACAGAAGCTCAGAGAGGTTCAACAACTTGCCTGAAGTCACACAGCTAATGAGTGGGAAAGCTGGGATTTGAACCAGAGCCAATGCTTATCACCACTGTTCTATTAGGTCTTTCTCTCCCCATCTTCATCTAAGCAGACTGAGGACTGCGGCTTTGCTCGCTGCATAGTAGGGAGCTAACACAGCCCTTGCGGAGGAAGGAGAGGATCTGACTTCTCCCCGCCTGAGGCCGGAGGCACACGGATGGACAGGAGGGGGTTTGCGCCAGAGAACTCACGGCTGACCCTCCCTCCGCCATGCTCTCCCAGCGGGTTGGCTGTAACTGGGAAACAAGCCCCTCAGAGCCAGACGGCCCCTGTGCTTGCACAAGAGTCAGCTGATTTCCTGGATAAATGCTGGGGTCCATATGCTGTCCCCCAGGAATGACTCCTGCTGGCAGTGACCTGCTGGGGCAGGGA
Organism: Lyroderma lyra; assembly: GCA_004026885.1. Taxonomy (NCBI): domain Eukaryota; kingdom Metazoa; phylum Chordata; class Mammalia; order Chiroptera; family Megadermatidae; genus Lyroderma; species Lyroderma lyra. The sequence goes on along the minus strand of PVJL010006351.1, from coordinate 42,840 downwards.
GACCAAAGAGGTGCCTGGGGCTGGTCGTCTGGGCGGGTCTCATGGCAGCCCTAATTGTTGGGCAGCAGAGCCCAGGCTGGGCCCTTTATGGAGACATTTATAGCCAGCCCGTCTGGGGGACAATTCAAGTGGTTTTCTCTCTTTTGTGTCCCTTTAATAAGCGAGAAGAAGAGACATCAAATTAAAGCGGATCCTGGAGAAACTTGGCTTTGCTGCGAGGCTCTGGGGAGGTCAGGGGAAGGTTATTTTGCTCTCCGACCCTGAGGCCTGGAGTTTTTACCACATGCGTTTAAAATGTGCAGACTCAGATGTCAGGGCTCGTCGGGCCTTTGAGGTCACCCAAACCAACTCTCTCTTGTGCAGGGATCCCTGCTGGCACATTTGCAGCCTTCCAGGGATGGGGAGCTCACTACCTTTAAAGCAACCACGCTGTTGATAGACAGCTCTCCATAGTCTCCCTCCTCGGGGGCTGTGGAAGCAGACAGACCTGGGGAAAATCCCCAGCTCTGCTGCTCGCCAGTGTCCATGTCAGGCCCTGGGCAAGCGCGCTCACCCTCTGAGTGTCCTCCTCTGTCTCGTGTCGTTCATTCATTTGCAATACAGGGTCCGGCAGAAGTAACGCCCTTTTTTATCAGCGGGGCGTCTGTACCAAATCTTTTATTACAAAATCATAAGCGCGCGATTCCGTAACGTGGCAGTATTTTAACTGCTTTGAGAAGGGCGCTACTTCTGCCAGACCCTGTGTATTTTGTATTTTGTCAGCCCCAGAAGCAGCCGCAGGACAAGGAGTTGAGTGCGCGTGTTGGGGAGGTGATCCCAGGAAGAACGCATGGAGAAGGGGAGACAGGGGCAGGGAAGGTGTTGTGGACGGAATTGTGTCCCCACATGTTCAAGTCCAACCCACTGGCACTTGTGAATGTGACCGCATTTGGAGATCGAGTCTTTGCAGCTGTAATCAAATTAAGATGAGATTCTGTTAGATTAGGGTAGACCCTAATTCAATGGCTGGTGTCCTTATAAGATGAGGGACATCTGGGCACATGGACACGCACAGAGTAAAGATGGCTGCGTGAAGACACAGGGATACACCCAGAGAGAACGCCTGGCATGCCGGGGGCAGAGACAGGAGGGGTGCTGCCACAAGCCAAGGCATGCCCGGGACTGCCGGCCGCCACCAGGAGCTGGGAGCGAGGCCTGGGACAGACTCTCCCTCTGAGCCCCCAGAAGGGACCATCCTGCCGACATCTGGACTCCAGACTTGCAGCTTCCGCGCCGTGCGGGATACATTTCTGCTGCCTTAGGCCTCCCATGTGCAGCGTTTGGTCACGGCAGCCCCTGGAGCCTGGCAGCAGCAGGGGAGGAAGCAACGGACAAAAAGGCAGAGTGGGTGTTCAGCACGTTGTCGCTCTGGGAAACTGAGGTTTCAGGGAGACAGTAGATAACTTGCCTCAGAGTTCCCCCAGCCTAGGAAGGTTTGGGGTATTTGTCCACCAGCTTCTGCATGTCCCTGCCTGAAAGATGCTCCTGGGGACATACTGACCCCCGACACTCTGGCCTGACCTGTGTGTGGCCAGGGCAGGCTCAGATGGCATTACAGGTGCTGGCAGTAGGAAGTATTGGAGGGCTCGAAGCCTAGGAAAGGGGTGTTGAGGGGATGTGGGTGGGGCGCCCACTGTGTGCATGAGGCACCATTCTATGTACACGGCTATGGCTCTCCAGGGACGGGCCAGGCCCTGCCCTCAGAGGACGGACACCCCGGAAGCCAGGGGGCAGACAGCGATAGGTTGGTGGCCGGGGTCCCTGTGGGTCATGGTCCTAGATGAGCCTGGCTGCTCAGAGCAGGAGCACAGGAGGCTGGCCACACGGGCTTCACTTCCTGCTTTCAGTGCTTTCGTCCCTAGTCCTGCCCTCCCGTCACGCAGGGCTGCCAGTCTGCTCCTGTTGCAAGGACAGCCCTTGCCAGGCAGGGTCAGGTGGATAGGCCTGGGCGCCCCCATCTCCGCCCCTCACAGGCTCTTTGACCTTGGACGAGGCCTTCGGCTCTGAGCTTTACTTTTTCTTCTCTGTCGAATGGCAACGACCACAGCGTCCACCTCGTCAGGTTGCTGTGAAGCTCAAAGACGGCCTTTCCCAGGCAGAGGGAGGGGGTTCCCCATCCCCGTGCCGGCCAACGTTGCTCGTCACGAAGGAGCGTCACCTCTTAGTTGCCAATGACATGGAAGAGCACTCCAACAAATGCGTGTGCACCTTTACTCCATCAGTCAGAGAGCCCGGCCGTGTCCGAGGCCCCCGGAAGGGAGGAGGGGTAGGAGGTGAGGGGTGGCCGGGCGCGGGCGGGGCCTGCGCCGTAATCCTCACGGGGAGAATGGGGCTGGCGGGGCACACATGTTTGATGTCAATTTTTTGTTACACAGTTCGTGCATGCTTATTGCTTTAAATGTTTTCCAATAATGAGGGGTGTACAGAGTATGAAATGGAAACCATGCGCCTCTCCCCTTTCCAATACCCCCTCTGCTACCTCTTGGGCGTTTTCTCCCAAACTTTTCCATGCACAGAGAACGCCTAAGTGTGGGGTTTCCTCTTTAACAAGTATAGGGACACATTTGCCCTTGTCACTTAATGTACTGTGGCTAGCTTCCCTGATCCGCAACCCCGAGGTAGCAAGGATAGCCCCATTGTATTGAAGCAAGGCCAAGGTTTGGAGAGGTGAGGTATTTAGCCCGAGGCCTCGCACTGGTGAGTGGCAGAGCCAGGACTGGAACCCAGGTCTTTGTGCATCTGGAGCACTAGGACTCCCCACTGTGCTCAACTACTGTCATCAGCTGTTAGTGTCCGCAGGCCCTTCCTTCTGGAGGCGGAGAGCTGAAACCAAGAGGAGTAGACCTTTCTAGGGGCAGGAAGAGGGAGGGCAGGGGTGACTGTGGGCTTGTTCAGGGTGGAGGACCCCAGCCCTGGGGGGCACAAGCCACCTTCAGATGGCATGAGGCTTCTCTCGCATCTTACCCACGGCTCAGCACGCATGTGGGCACCGTGGCCAGCACTTGCCTGCTGCCATCCTGTGTGAGCTCAGAGGCATCAGGTCTGTCCCCTCCCCAGTGCATATTGGGCGCTGCAGAAGGTAATGGCTCAGTTTTTGCTTGGATAAGTCCTGAGGTGGGTAGTGCATTACCTTCCAAGGAAGCTGGTCCCCTCGTGGACAGCTACAGTGGTCGGTTGGATATTGGCATCAGCTGGGGCCTTGAAGCCAGACCCAGGTGCTTGGGGGAGGATAGAAGAGATGATGGATGAAAGTCTGTACCAGCTGTGTGTGAACGTTGGGAGGGCTGAGTGAGCCTCGGTTTCCCCTTCTGGCTTCCTTTGGCTCCATGTTTATCTAACTGCAGGTCATAAACCGTTAGTGAGCCACGACACCAATTCAGTGTGTGGTGAGCAGCATTTTACGAACGGGATAGGACAGAATAGGACAGAAAATACCCGCATGTGCCTCAAGCAGTTAAGGGTCAGGGTTGCTGCTTGAAATGTTTGCTGTCAGCGTGGGGGCGGCATGCTGGTGCGGTGGGCACAGAGGGGTCGGCGCAGGCCTGGTGGGGGCAGGGGCCCTCAGCGGCACTGAGGGTGGCCTGGAGGGGCTCGTAGGCTCAGGCGCCTCTTCCTGCCCAACCCACACCAAGCAGGGGCCCCGGGAGTGGTGGGAACCCGGAGATCCCCTCCTCTCTCCCCAGTGCATCCAGTGGGCTCTGAGCAGCCCCATAAATCGTCTGCCCGGAGTCAGGGGCATAGAACTCCCTGATTTATGCCTCGCCGGGCTGCCCCCTCTGCCTCCCTCCTGGGCTTTGTGGGGCCAAGGCCTGGCAGGGCTGCTGGCTCCAGACAGCCCCTGCGGTTGCCGTGGTGACCGGTTCAGGCTGGGCCATTCTCCGTGCTCCTGCCCCTCCCTCCCTCCCTCGTGCTCCCCTCAGGGCTGGCTTTTGCATAGCACCAACCAGCCTCCCCCTCCAGGAGCAGAGCCGGCGCCCCTCCCGTTGCCCCACGTCCAGGGCAGCCCAGGTGCGGTGCCCCAGCGAAGCAGATGTACAGCGTGCTAAGATGGGGCAGCGTGGCGCGGGGAGGGACTGCCGGCCTGGCCGTAGAAGTCGGGGGGCCTGGGTTTGAACGCTGCTCCTCCACTGCAAGGCTGGCAAGCACAGTACCTGCCTCAGGTACTCATTGTCAAGAATCAGTGAGGCGACAGGAAAGTGCCGGCCCTTTGGCTGGCACTCAGACCTTTGCAAGAGTCCACCGACTCGCGTGTAGTCATGAGATGGGAGCTGCTCCCGCCGGGGGGCTGTGCTCCGTACGTGTGAGCGAATAAAACACGCGTTATTGTAAAGGTTCCTAATCGAGAGCCCAAGGGTGGTGGCTTAAAGATGGCCACACGTGCTCTGACACTCCTCCCCTTGGAGCCTGAGCTGACCTCTCTGCTCATTAGGACCCAGCAGAATGTGGCAGGAGGGGTGCTGCCTGCCTTCCCAGGCTGGTCGGAGGGGCCCTGCTGCTTCCACGTGGGTCTCAAGGAGCCCCTGGCCTCCCTGGAAGAATCTGACGACCTTGAGCGGTCTGCGGTGACCGCACAGAGAGGCCCTGGGCCTCCTCGAAGAGAGAGACGCGGAGGTGCCCACCTGGCCCCCGGCTCTCCCTACACCAGGTGTTGGAATCTCCTGGGGAGACAGGGTCGGGCTGTCCCTGCCGGGCCCCGCCCCACATTGTGGGTCCATGAGCAAAACAATAAGTGCTGTTGCTTTAAGCCACTAAATTTTGGGATGATTTGTTCTGCAGCATGGATTTCTTTCTTTTTAGAACAAAATGGAAAGCCCTGGCCCCATACCTAGGCCACAAGCGCTCAGTGAGGAGGAGGAGTAATAGCACCAGTTGTTGTTGTTGCTGGGGAGCAAAATAGCCTAATTATTCGAACTGAGGCTGGAGGCAGACTGCCTGGATCTGCATTCCAGTGGCTGACTCTGTCACCCAGACAGTTGCTTTCCTTCCCCAGACCCCAGTCTCTTCCTCTGCACAAAGCAGTGATGACAGTGGGCCACTTCGTAGGGTGATTGTGAGGCGCTGCACATAAAGCACCCCACACGGTGCCTGGCCAGGGACTGCCACCACCACCGGGGTCAGCGCGGCGCCTTGTCTTCCAGTGCACCCTGACAGTGCGCTCACCCGTGTTCTAAGGCCTCAGAACGGCCAGAGCAGGAGGAAGCCCGGGCGAGCAACCGTGCAGATGGGATTGGGTTGCTGGTGGAGGCTGGAGTTAGGACATTTTTATCTTCATGAAGAGCTCTGGGTGGCCCGTCGGAAACCAAATAAATAATAACCATGGCACTAGAGGAGGAAAGGAGGCGGGGGAGGAGACTGCCTAGTGGAGCTCACCTGTATCTTATTTCTAGCTACAGCCCAGCGGATTGGTTCCTCGCTGACTGCTAAATTCTGTGAGCTCCTGGGGGTTGGGGTAGGGTAGAAGCGTGTGTTATGGACTGGTCATCCCTGCCTGCTGGACACTGTCAGAATCTTCTAGATCAGCTGACCCGCCCTCTCCTTGTACATATAAGGATCTAGAGAGGGACAGTGACTTGCCCAAGTTAAACATAGCAGGTCAAAGGCAGAACTGGGACCAGAACCCAGGACTCTTGCATCTCAGTCTAGAGCTTTCCGGGCTGCTCCCAACCTCCTAAGCAACCCGTTTTGGAGAAGGTTTTGCTTATAAAGCTGTCGGGAGTGGGCTTTGCCCTGCCCCCCCCTCCAACCTACCATGGACTTCCTGGCATTAAAATTTTCATCGTGGGAGTCTCAGCTATTATTCATTTCTCGCCAAACGGAATGTGAGCACCTGACCAGGAGCCTCTGGGGAAGATGGCGTTCTGTTATCTGCGAGCTCATCTCCAGCCCCAGCCTGAGCAGAACGGGGGTGGTTTTCTCATTCCCCATTAGCAGATGAGGAAACGGAGGCCCAGAACAGGGGCCTTGGGCGGCTCACCTCACACAGGCCACGGGCGCGTTCGACCTGACCGCAGGCAGACACCCGGCCACGTGCTACGCTCGAGGGCCCGAAGAGTGACGGGAGCTCCCTGCTCAGCAGTTGTCTCCTCAGTCATGTTCTAGCCTGCCTGCAAAGCCACCTTTGGAGTTTACTGCTTTTGAGTGAAAAAGTGTTCGTGGAGACACTCCTGGCTGCCATGCTGTCGAGCTGACCGTAATGCGGTAGAGTAGAAAAAAAAACAACAACAGGATTGGAAGTCACGGCATTTGGCTTTGCCACTCATTACCTGTGTGACCTTGAGCAAGTCATTTTACTTTTCTGAGCCTCAGTTTCTTCACCTGTAAAATGGGGGTCGTAATTGAACCGACCCCTCCTGGCCCCATGAAGGCGAAATGTAATGTTCTAGTTGGGTACTGCGGCATAGCGGACCTCCCTGGAGCTTTAATGACTTAACATGCAATCATCCTTAGTTCTGCTTCTGAGTGTTCGCAGTTTGGGCAGGGCTCCCCAGGGTTAGCTGAGCCCTGCCCCCCAGTGTCAGCTCGAGCTGAATGACAGGGGCTGGGGGGTCACCTTCTAAGACGGAGCGCTCCTGTGAATGGTAGTCGGTCTCTCCCCGTGTAGACCTCTCTAGGGGGCAGCTTGGGTTTTTTTGTACCCTGGTGGCCGGGTTCCAAGACACAGGATGTTGGTCTGAGCCTGGAAAGTATAACAGTAACACTGCCATCGTATCCTAGTGACCAAGCAGTCACAGAGCCCAGGTTCAAAGAGAAGGGACATAGGGAATAGCATCCACCACAACTGCAATTAAAATAGTTATTCGTGTCATTATTTATCGACATCTGCTTCCCTTCCCCTCCTCCCACTAGAGCGCCTTGTTCATTGCTGGATCCCCAGAGGCTAGAACAGTGCCTGGAAGATAGAAGGCCTTCGATAGTGTTAAATACATGAATGAATGAATGAATGAATGAATGAATGCCTCATCCCTGACACTCCGCCCCTGGGTCCTGGTTGCTGAGGCTGGGGTGGTAGGGACAGGAGCCCTGCCTCCAGCATCTGAGGGCTGTGTTTGGGCCCTGACTCTGGCCGCAGGGTGCTAGGTGACCTTGGGCTAGTCACAAACCTCTCTGTGGGTATCAGCAAAAGCTAATAAAACCAGACCCTGGCTTTTCAATTGTGTCATCAAAACCACCGCACAAGACTTGCTTCAATTAAGATAAGAGCCCAGTGCAATGTTTGGACTTGCTGTTCATTCTTTGATGTTTGGCCTTTTCTGTTGTTGTGTTTGATGTCCAGGGGCTCGGAGAGCTGGACGTAGGTTCTTGGCCCTTGCTGGCCAGCTGCCGGCCGTCTGCTGTTCGCCTTGTTAAAAGCACTTATGATCTAATAAAGTGAGATGGATGTGGCCTCCCTGGGGATGAAACACTTTCCATTCCCTTATTCTCTGTGCTTCTCAGCGGCACTTGTGGCTGATTTTTACTGAGGGCCAACTAGATACTAGGCCCCAGGCTCAGTTTCATCTGATCCTCAAAACAGCTCAATGAGTGGGGTGCAGCTCTTCACCTCCATTCCAGACAAGAGGAAGGAATGGCACAGAGGGGCACAGGGACTTGTCTAAAGTCACTGGGAAGTAAGCTGGTAAGTAGACGTGCCAGGGTATGGACGGACCCAGCATGGCCTCCCCTGGCTCCTGGTGTCCCCAACTTGGATGGGAAGCCACCTGGAAACCCAGCTCCTGTGTAGGAGGGGAAGCAGGTGACTGTTGGTCTCTAAGTTCGCTCGGGGCCAGGGATAGGCATTGCCGAGAGACAGCAGGCTATGAGGTGCTGTTTCTATGATCCCTATTTTATAGGTGGGAAAACTGAGCCTCAGAGAGGTTGCATAAGGGGGAGTGGATCCAGGAAAGGACGATGGTGGGGAGAGGAAGCAGGGGGTTCGGGGACCCTCTGCCCCTCTGCCTGCTTCATTGTCCAGTGTTAAGTCAGGGTAGGATGTGAGGCTTTGCTGGTTTTGTGTGTGAGATACTGGCTGAACTGACTTTGGCATCTTACTGTCCAACACAGACAGCAGAAGGGAAGGGGCTGTGCCTCCCTGTGGGCCAGCAGTTCCCCGTGGATCGGTCCTCGGGAGGGTGAAATGAAAGCATCCCACATCCCTGGTTCCCGAAGTGGGACCGGAGGCACTGATGGGGGAAGGGGCTGCTGAGGAAGCTGTGGGGACCCCCAGGAGTGCAAATAGCACAGCAACGTGCCCCACCTTTAAGTCGCTGCAGTGCCAGGAATTTCACCCTTCACCGCTTCTAGAAGCAGCACAGGCTGCTGGGCGGGCAGGAACACGGCTCAGGAGGGCGCCTTCGGGGCAGTGTAGGAGCTTCGGGTCCCTCTGGAAAAATGGAAGAAACACGGCCCCCCGCGGTGTGAGGGCTCGTGCCAGGCACTCCGGAGGGCAACAGAGGCCCATTGAACTGAGGTCCACGCGTCGGACCCCGAGCACGGTGCCTGCTGTACAGTGAGCAACGCTGATAATTCAGGTCACACCGACCGCAATACCCGGATGAAGAAGGTTCTTGGGTCTCATCTCCCCCGGAAAGCCCCTCCCCATCCCCAACCGGCAGGCCCCTGACTTCCAGCATCTTTTTGTTTTGTTTTTGGTAGTTCCCTGGCTGGGAATTGACTTCCAGCATCTTTAAGCAGGTGCCCCACCCACGTCCAGGATCTGCCCGTGTCCTTAATGTTGTGGGAAGGGGCCTGACGAGCGCCCCAGCCAAAGCTGCCCCCACAGAAACGCCTCGCCGGGCGTGCCCGTGACCCGGGCCACCCTGAGCTTCCAGGTGCCACATTGCCATGGGGCCCCTGGTGAGGTGGGCACAGGGTAGGCTGAGGCTAGCTCCAGTTCAGGATTTGTCTCCCGGGCCCTGGATCTTTCATGGTCTCCATGACAACGGCTTGAGCAGCTTCTTCCCACACCCTTCTCTCCATCAAAGCTCAAAACCAGTGCTGGGGCAGGAGATGCACCTTCACCCAGTTGCCCCATTTCACCCATTCCCTGACCCCCATACCCAATTCCTCCCCCTCCAGGAATCCCTGCCTGGGAGGACCCACCAGATCTCGGTCAGATCTCGAAGTGTGGGCTCAGACAGCACAGCCTGCTACGACAGAAAGGGAGTGAGGCCCAGCCCTCCGGCTGCAATGTGGGGGACAGCACCACCAGAGGGTTAGGCCTTCCATGCCGTGTATCCCTAGGCAAGGCCCTTCCCACGCTGGGCCTCAGTTTCCCCATCTACACAGTCCGGTAAAAGTAACGCCCAGACTTGAGTTATGATTTTATTAGAAAATCGTAGCCATACGTGTTTATGTTTTTGTCATGAAAGATCTGGTATAGATCACCAGCTCATTAGAGAGGGGTGTTATTTGTGTAACCATAAGCACGTACGGTTATGATTTTGTAATGGAATCAGAACTCCAGTCTGGGCATCACTTCTGCCGGACCCTGTATTTCCTCAAGGCCTCACCCAGCTCGGGCACTCTGCGGCCTGGTGTCTTCCTTGTGCCCACGGCAGCCAGGGCAGCTGGGGCCACCTGACCCTGTCCCTCTCTTCCCTTCAGGCTAGACTGCCAGAACAGCCCGGAGGCCCTTATCGAGCACAGCTATCTTCATCGTTTGCATAGCACTCATTTCCCTGAGGCTAAGAAAACATGTTTGCTAAATCAGATTTCCCTGGATAGACGGCAGGTTAAAAGGAAAGGAAACGGTTTGAATTCTGTGCAGCAGTAATCTGAAGGCGGGGGCCGACCTCTGGGATGGCCTCCCCTCTTCTGGGTCCCTTTATTGGAGAAAGCAGGGCCCAATCCCAAACGTCAGCTTCTAAGTAGTCCCCTCCACCTCCCCCAAGTCTGTTCCAGGACCCACAGGCAGCGTAGGCCTAGAGAGGCTTAGAGCTTTGATCAGAGTCGCACAGAGTGGAGCCCCCCCTTTTCTAGAACTTTCAGTGACTCCCCGTGCAGCCTGGTATTCTAGGTCATCACCTTCCTTTGTGTAGCCCTTTAGTTATAGTCACCCTAAATTCCCCATTGTCCCAAACAGGCTCATCTCTGCCATGGACATACCTCTCTGTCTGTCCAACTCCCTCTTATTCCTCAAGATCGTACTCAGATCCTGCCTCCTCCAGGAAGCCTTCCTTGACTAGCCCTGCCCACAGGATGTCCCTCTCTGAATGGCCCTAGCTGCACCACAGCACTATCAGGTCACTTCTAATCTGTGCCACCCTCTCCCAAGCATTGCCACCACTGGGGTCCAGCTGCCTTTTTGGTCAGAGCAGGGCTGCCACTCCCTGGAGCTGGCCTGGGCCGCTCAGGGCCATGGCGGACCGCCAAGGAGAGAACCGAAGAGTTTCCTTGGGGGAAGAAATAAGACCAACAGTGGCAATAAGCTGCCTGAGGGTCTCACCTTGAGGCTTTTCTTTAAAAATCACTTCTCCTGATATTAAAAATCATACAAGCTGCCGCCTAACATGCCACTCTGCAGCTGGTCCCCAGATTAGACCGACGTACCTGCGCCCCCGTGGACAGCTGCAAAAGCTGCGGAAAGAACTGTCCATGCAACCCCATCTGTTTTTAATTTGAAAAGCAGAACACCTATGATGACACACGTGTGCTCAGCACTGGTCTAAGGGTTGGGTGTGTGTTAACTCACTCAGTCCTAACGATCCAGTGCAGTAGTCACCACCTGCGTCCCATTTTACAGATGAGCAAACTGAGCTTAAGAGGTGGGATTCAAGTGCAACTTGCAAGCAAGTTCAGCGCCTCCATTGCACACCCTGCCCTGTGTTCTTTACACTAGCCGTGTCCAACCTTTTGGCTTCCCTGGGCCCCAGTGGGAGAAGAATTGCCTTGGGGCACACATAAAATACACTAACGATAGCTGATGAGCTTTAAAAAAAAGCTGCAAAAAGAAAAAATCTCATAATGTTTTAAGAATTTGTGTTGGGCCTCATTCAAAGCCGTCCTGGGCCGTAGGTTGGCCAGGCCTGCTTTCCACTGTCCCGTGTTTATGTATATTCATTACCAAAGACACAGAAAAGTTGGGGAGGGTGTTCCTCTGGGTCTCTGGGTCTTGAGCAGAGCGGAGTTTGGAGGGCAAGTTACGGGAGGCTTTCATCTCCTTCTCTTACAGTCTGTATTGCTTGGTTATGACAAGTAATACAACTTAAGACGAGTTTTAAAATAGAAAAAGTAGCACAGATTCATGGCAGAAAACTCAGAAGAGAGAAGAGAAAGGCTCCAGGAACCCGAGTCAGCCCGGCCTCTCGGAGCTGGCAGGGAAACACACTCAGGGCTGTGCGATTCTAGAAGGATCACTACAGAAATGGAATTATTCTGGGTCCGATGGCGTCCACCAGGAGCGGACCTCAGCTCCACGTAAGCGGTGCCGGGCTGCCTGTCGTGGGGGCGTGCGCACGATGCCAGGTGCTGGGTTAACACTGAGCTGTTTGCTCATGGGAGTTAGTCAGATTCCGCCCCCCGCACCCCGCTTTACTCCAAGCTGCAAGGACTGGTTTAAATAGAACAAATACTTATAAAACAAAGATTAGGAGCTTTGCACAGATATAGTAGTTTGCAGCCCATAGACTCTCTTGGCACGCATGGTTTCATGTGATTTCAGAGCCTCTCAACATCATGGGAACTTTGTACAGAGGGGAAAAACAGGCTCAGAGAGGGGTGAACTTGCCCAAGATCACCCAGTTGGCCCAGAGTCCCCGACTCTGGCCCATATTCGGGCATTTCTCACAGCAATGGTTCATCTTCCTTGCAGTGTCCAGCACCCACTGGGTGCTCAGGTCTTCCTTGAGCTGCAGTCCGGCTCTGGCGCAACATGCTGTGTGATGCTGAGCAAGTCTCCACCCTCAGCGGCTGGACTTGACATGTCCAGTTCTCTCCCAGCTCCAATCTGTCTGCCACCCACCCGGGTTCCTCGCTCTCCTCAGCTTGTCCCCTGACAGCAGGCCCCAAGGAGTGCTCAGTGGGACAGGGGAAGGGAGGGCCCGTGGGGTGTCAGGCGCCCCGACGCTTGGACCCTTCTTTTATCCTGCACAGATTTATAGGGATGCGTTCCTGAACTTCCCTTCACTGTCCACAGCCCCGCACATGGTTTAAAAACAACAGATCTGATGAAAGAGATCTCACTCGCAGATGAAAGAGGGAGGGAAACCGGCCTCCCACAGCCCCGCCTGGCCCCGGGCCCACTGCACACGCTGGTCAAGGCCAAGTCAGGGCTGCAGCGTCTGGAGAGGACCAGAGGAGGCGCCTGCCTCGGGTGAGGTGCTGAGGGAGGCAACGGGAAACCAAGACCCAAGGTCTGCCCAGGGATTTGGCAGTGTCTGAAGTCAACAGGGTGAGGACGAACGTCCCCCCAGTGTCACTCCCAGCACGGTTGGCCACTCTCTGCTCAAACACTCTGCACCAGCCACTCGCGCCTCCTTCCTGTTTCTTGAAACTCAGCAAGCTCGGCCCGGACCTCAGGGCCTTTGCACGCGCTGCTCCCGCTGTCTGAAGCACGCGTCTCCCACCCTTCACAAGACCTCTCTCGTCTTGCAGGTCTCCGATTACATGTCACCTCCTCCAGGAAGACAAGTATCCCAATCTGTTCGCCAGCCTGGTGCTCTGTTTTGCTCCTGGCACTCAGAACAATTGAGAATAATTTGTTTTAATGATTTAACTCTGAGGATGTGCTCTTTATGCTATTCCTCTGGGTAGAGGGGGGCAGCTCTGCTACCAGCTCGCTGCTTTGCCTTCAGGCATCAGCTCCCTCGCTCGTAACAGCTGACAGTGTTTGGCCTTTATCACGTGTAGGGTACTGGCCACAGGTGCACCTGCGCGGCAGGTGCGAGTATCATCCCCATTTCGCAGACAAGGAGGCCGAGGCCGAGCGAGACCCCTGCTGTGCCTTGGCTACAGCCCCCGACAGTCAGCCGTGGACACCCCACGAGACTTGGGTGCCTCACGTGGGAGCACTAGGTGGGGGAAATCAAAGTGGTCCCCGGGCGGTGGGGCTGTGGGTGGTAACGTCCGTCCACGTCCGAGCAGACTTCCCTCTGACGTGCGAGGAGATGGGGGTGGAGCCAGGGAAGCCGCAGCCGGCTGGGGGGCCAGTGTGAGCAGTGTGGGTGGTGAGATGCTTCAGGGCAGAGGGCGGAGGCCCCGGGCTCTCTCTGCACAGGCCCCACTCCTCAGAGACCCCCGGAGCCCCTCCCCGTCTGCAGAGCGGACCTCAGGTGTCGCTGATGGGCGGGAATCAGCTGCAGGTAGAGGAGGATGAAGCCGTGAGCTAACTGGGCTCTGGGAGGGGGCAGCTGAGCGCAGCGGCAGGACCTCCTGGGCCCTTCGTGCTCCCTTGGTCTAGATAATTCTCTGAGGGACTCATCCTGAGAAGATAATCAGGGGCATGGACAGTGAGTTCTGGACAAGCTATTCACCTATCACCACCCTGAACCCCCCTGTCCAGCCCTCATGTGTGTGTTGGGGGATCTTTATGCTATTTTCTCTACTTTTGTATATGTTGCATTTTTCTATCATAAAGAGTAAAAAAGATAGGAAGGAAAGAAGGAAGGAAGGGAAGAGTATGCATAATACAATTCCATTTTTTAATTCAATAAGTTACATATACAAGCACTGTCCAGAAAAAATCCAGCCATAAATGCCTCTATTTTTCATACTACGTGGCTGGATACTTACCGGACAGCCCTTGTATGAATGTATACGCGGTCTGACAGTTAAGTTTGCAAACTCGTCCTAGAAAAAGTGCTATACACCTCATTGCTGAATATCACTATGGTCACCTTCCAAGTGCTCCCCTTGGCACCCACACCAGCACCTAGTCCACTCTTCAAAGCAGTTTTGGAACTCTTTCTAGAATAGCCATCAGAGCCAACAGTCGTTGTATGACCCTTGATGTCCTGAATGTCATCAAAATGTCTTCCTTTCAATATTTCCTTTACCTTCGGGTAAAGAAAAAAGTCACTGGGGGCCAGATCAGGTGAGTAGGGAGGGTGTCCCAATACAGTTATTTGTGTGCTGACTAAACACCCCCTCCCAGACAGTGCCCTGTGAGCTGGTGCATTGTCATGATGCAAGAGCCATGGGTTGTTGGCGAGTTCAGGTCATTTTCATCTTTTTCATGCAGCCTTTTTAGCACTTCCAAATAGTAAACTTGGTTGACTGTCCAGTTGGTACAAATTCATAATGAACAATCCCTCTGATACCGAAGAAGGTTAGCAACATCGTTGGACTCTTGGTTGGGACTGATGGAACACTCTTGGTCGTAGAGAATTGGCTGACTTCCATTGCGCACTTTGACGCTTTGTTTCAGGGTCACACCGGTACACCCATGTTTCATCACCAGTGATAACACGGCCCAAAACATCGTCTTGCCTCTCCAAAAGGTCTTGGCACTTCGACTCCCCTTTGCTTTTGTGCATCGGTGAGCTCCTTTGGGACCATGTTTGCACACACCTTTCTCATGCCAAGATTTTCAGTTAAGGTTTTCCTATTTCTCTATCGATGTTTACTTGGTCTGCTCTGCTTCTCACAGTCGATGATTCTGACACATAATCAACAGATTTTTGCAATGTTTTCATCAGTTCTGCTCATTACTGGCCATCCTGACCTCTCTTCATCAGTGACGCTTTCTCTCCCCTCAGAAAAACGTTTAAGCCATTTGTACACTGCTGTTTTCTTCATGACATTATCCCCATAAACTTGGGGTGACATGTCCCTGATTCTACTTTTACTCTTGCCAAGTTTAACAAGAAATGTAATGTTTGTTCACTGCTCTAATTCAAGCTCTGCCATTCTCACGACGGCACACAAAAACACACAACAACAGTAATGAATGCCACTCAGCAAGACACCGCCACGTGTTGACAGGAGCATAGCCGTGAGACCCAGACACACCAAGGTTATGACCCCTTACCGAGCTGTTTGTACAGTGCTGCCAGTGTAAGTGCATGGGGGCAAGCTCAGGAACTTAATCGTCAGACCTAGTATATCTTCATACCAAAATTTTAACAATGGTTCTCTCTGGTGGAGTTATGGATTCTCTTATTTTTCTTCATTATGCCTTTTATGTTTCTAATTGGTGGGGACACACACACGGCTACTAAGGAAAGAACAAAAGGACTGCCTTGGGTTCTAGGCTGGCCTCCATTCACTCAGTGACATTGACCTGGCTCCCATCACGTTGCTGAGCCTCCTTTCTCCTGGCAAAAGGGAGCGACAGGGGATGTGGTGAGAACAGAAGGAGCTGGGGCCCGAGGACGCACCCTACGGTGCCCGGTCCCTGTGTGCTGTCCCCACCAGGCACACACCCTCAGGCACCCAGAGACACAGACTCACACACCTGCAGACCTGCTCAGGGGACACGCAGACCCCAGAAGGACAGCCGGACTTCCTGCCCTGTGCCTGTGCCCGAGCGCTCATGCAGTGTGCCCACGAGCACACACGCTGTAACCTGCGTGGGGCGGCCCGTCAGCCGCCTGGTTGGGTGAGAGGAGAGAGCCCCATCCCTCTCCAAGATAAACACAGGAAGTGAGGATCCCACAGTGTCAGGGCGAGGTTGGGAGCCATCCATAAACTCCAGGCGGAGGTGGGGGGCAGGTCGGAGGATGGAGAGGGGGCCCCGAGCAGGGAGGGAGGGTGTGGGAGTCTGGGCAGGGGCCTGAATTTGACATCCGCTGTCTTAGGTTCAAATGTGAAAAGTTGAAGCGGTGACTAAGCTTGGGGGCCGGCTCAGCTCTGTCTGTCTGTCTCTCTGGGACACCTCCCACCCCCACCCCACCACTCGCTCTCCAGCCCTGGGCTCAGTGCAACATGTGTTCAGGCCAGTCGGAGGCCCGAGGGCTCCCAGCTGGGCCCCCCAGCACGCAGGGAAGCCAGAACCTGTGCTCAGCAGAAGTTTGGTAAATGAATGAGTGTGTGGAAAGAAACAGTCACTGCAGATTCCGGGATGCTCCCTAATCCAGCGCACGCTTCCCGGCCCCGCTGGTATGTCAGAGATTACCCCGGGGCAGCCGCCAGGGCCCACGCGCCCCCAGCCTTCTCTCGGGCTGCAGCTCCTGGTTTCCTCAATGCCCACTGGGTAACAGGGGAGAGGTGGGACAGGGTCTCTGGCCCGGCCATGAGGGCGGAAGGCTCAGGGTCAGCCCCCGAGGGGCTGCTGCAGTCATGGTTTTGCATGAATGAGCCCTTGCCCTGCACCAGGTACTTAACGTCAGACATAAATCCTTTTCTAGAACAAAGCGGGGACACGGGAGGAGGGAAGGGGTCGCCTTCTCACTTATTTTCGGCCACCCAGCCATCTCAAAGTCCTGTGGCCAGAGGCAGCTGCAAATGGCCCGAAGCTGGTGCTCTTCCCCCGGCGCCCCTGCCATCACCCCCACAACAGTGGGTGCAGGTGGAGAGAGCGCCAGGGTGGTGGCCCATGGAACCTTTTAGAAAACACACCGTTATGAAGTCCCATCTTCAACTCATGCGCCAGTGGGTTGAACACACCCCCCACCAAATGTAATAGCCCGCCCCCCAGTCCCACCCCCACGCCAACCAGTGCACCCCCGCTGTGCCCCAATGGGCCAGCAAGCCACCCCCACTCCCTGCTCTGCTCCCGGCTCCCGCTGCCTCAGACCCGCCTGGAGTTCCTCAGTTTCCAGGAACCCCACCTGGGCACAGACAGCTCCTCACAACCGGGGTTTCTTTTACTTCTCCCAGAAATCCAGGAGAGAGAAAGGTTATGTCCATTCTGCCAATGAGGAAACTGAGGCCCAGGAAGGTCACCCAGACAGTGAGAAGCAGAGTCCAACTCAGACTCCACTCGTGCCAAGGCTGCTTGGTCCGTGGTGGTGACGGCCCCAGGGCTGTGACAGAGGGACCCCAAGGTCTGGGGCTCCTGCTGGCCTCTGCCCTCCTCTTCACCTCCACGCCCCACCAGCTCAGCCTCAGGCCCCAGACGCGCGCTTTACTGTAGCGCACAGGGACCTGCGCGGCCTGGCCCTGTCTAGTCCTCACGCATCTCGTTCTCTTTATTGTTTTATTTATTACCTTCCGCCACGGGGTTCTTCTTTCATACCCTCAAACTCCTGTTCTTTCCTATCCTGGGGATCTTACTGTTACTATTATTTTCCTCTTTGAAAAAACAATGCATTCACCAACTAGACGGAAAGGGGGCTCATTAGATGGGTGTACGGATGAGCAGGTGGATGGATGGATGAATGGACAAACGAGCCAGTGGGTGGATGGGTGGTTGGATAGGTGGGTCCATGGCTAGGTGATTAAGTGAGGGGGTGGGAGGATGGGTAGGTAGGGGTCGTGTGCGTGGATGATGGCTTGGATGGAGGGAAGCGTGGGTGGGTGGGTGGATCTGATGGGTGGGCAGGGGAATATATGGATGGACAGCGGGATGGAGGGATGAGACAGACAGACGCTGCTTCAGTTCTGCTGAGATTTGGTTCTCTCTGTGCCTCCTAAGTGACCTGAACCTGTAGTTTTCACCCCATTACCGATTTGCCCTCCCCGATGAGGATCGGGGGGACAACTGGGGACAGCAGCAGCCCCTCCCTTTGGCTCTAGACTGATTCTCCTCAGGGGTGTCCCCACAGCTCCCTTCAGGAATGTATGTAACAAGACCTCCAGGTCAGGCTCTGGGGGACGAGGCCAGCGTCTGTCCACTGTGCCAATGCCTGGACAGCTCCAGCCCCTCACCTGTCACAGCAGCTCCTGTTTTGGGGGAGGACATTACGTCTCTTCAGTGGTCCTGAAACTGAAAACAAAACGGAGAATTTATCTCAGATAACCCCGCATTCTAAATTGAATGAACTAAAAATTACACTTTGGTGATTAGATCTTAAACTTTAAAAAACTAGAAACATTGACTTGAAGAGTTCCAAAATAATTTAAATAAATGAAAACACTGCATTGTCAAGAGGTAGCTGTTAATCACCCCCAAATTCTGCTAGAGTGTTTTTAGACTAATTAGCTGAACAATCATCACGATACAAAGAATAAAATGGAGCCAACAAAATTAGATACACCAATGAGGGGTAGAAATGTGGGTGAACGGTTCACGTGTCAACAGGGAAAAATAGCAGACCTCACCACCCCTTCTGTCCTGAATCCCTTACCCCAACTCAGAAGGGAGCAAGACCTTCTCCTCACCGCTGCCCAGGGACTGGGTGGGGCGGCCTCTGCGAGCCCCTGTGCTTACCTGCCCTGAAGACTAATCACTAAGGCTCACCAAAGCACCTCCCTGCGCCACCCCCTCACTCTTGGGTCTCCCTCAGTCCTCACACAAACACTGTGGGGTGAGCATTATGGTGATTCCCATTTCCCAAGTGCAAAAACTGAAGTTCAAAGCCAGGAGGTGGCAGATCCAGGATCAAAAGTCTGCCTTAAGGAAAACCTATCTCCTATTTCCACAAAGTAGGCTACGCCGAGCCGGGCTTCGGTTGTACAAACTCTCATGTAAACGTCAGTGAGTGGGGCAGATAGTGGAGGCCGGGGTCTTCACTCAGGGATCCATTCCGGTGCGGGTGGGGGTGGTGACTAGAAGGGGAGACAAAGGAGACTCATCAAGGAGGGCTTCCTGGAGGAGGAGGAGGGCATTGACCAACACAGGAACTGGCAGACCCAATGTGCTCTGAAATTCCTATGGACTTGGAGAGAAAGCAGAGGCCCCTCTGCTCTCTCCCTCTTGAGCTTTCTTGTGCAGCTGGGTCACAGGACTACCCCCTGGTCCCCCAATCTTAGGAAAACCTCCACCTCCTAGCAGGGCCAAGGGGGCAGAAGCAGCCAGCAGCCTCCCATCAAGCTGTGACAAGAGTTGTCACCAGCACAGATCCCGCAGGGGGTGGGGGGCCTGTCTGGCTTCAGCTCCGCTGTTTACCTGTCTGGGCTGTTGCTGGAACCATCCATCTGGGTGAAGGATCACACAGCCTCCCTCCCTCTTCCTCCCCCTCGGCTCCCCCATCAGGCATCTTCACACCACTCTGGGCCACTTAGGTGCTGCCTCTCTGCTCCTTCCTGGCCAGCCCCTGGGCAGGCTTCCAGGCAGCCTGCCCCGGCCCCAGCCCCAGCCCCAGCCCCAGCCCCACTCTCCCAGGCCCCCTCCCCTACTCAACGATGTGCTTTCTCCTGTTCTCACCCACCCATCGAATTCCACTTAAGTGAAAAATACACTGAGCGCCCATAAGCAAAATCAACAGCAATAATGGTTATCGCAGTCCTGCTGTGTGCCGGGCCCTGTGCTAAGCAAGCACTTTACACCCCTTATTTCTGGACTCCTCACCTTCATGGTGTCCATGAAGAGGGAGGAAAGAGAGAGGCGATCACGTTTCCATCCGACCAGTGAGGCGAGGAGTTCGCATCGCTGCAGGCGTCGGACCTCTGAGAGTGGAGCCCGGAATTCTGCCAGAGGAGGTCAGGAGGGACCGGGAAGCCAGGGAGAGGGGCCATCTCTGAGTCCGTGCAGGAGAGGGAGGTGTTCCAGGTAGACCAGCGGACTGCGTGCACGCACACGCACACACACACGCGCGCGCACACACGCACACACACGTACATGCACACACACACGCACATGCACACACGCGCACGCGCACACGCACGCGCACTCGCACACGCACATGCACACGCACGCACGCGCGCACGCGCACACACGCACATGTGTGCACACACACGCACGCACACACACGCACACACGCACGCACACGCACACACACGCACACATACACACACGCACACACACACGCATGCACACACATGCACACACACGCATGCACACACACATGCACACACACGCGCGCACGCACACACACGCACGCACGCACACACACGCACACACACACGCGCACGCACACACGCATGCACACACACGCACACACGCACATGCACACACACACGCACACATGCGCACACGCATGCACACACACATGCACACACACATGCACACGCACACACGCACGCATGCGTGCGCGCGCGCGCACACACACACACACACACACACACATAGATGAGCGCCCCACTAAGGACATGCAGTCAGGAGTGACCCCGAGTGTCTGTGCATGAGAAGAGACTAGAGGTTTCCATAAGGCCTTTCCTGAGCATCCCCCTTTCCAGGACCCCTTGGTCACTTGGACTCCTTCCAGCCTCCTACGGTATTTGCAAATCGTATTTGTAAGACAACAAAATTCACCTTCTTTTCTGGTGTAGCTTTCTGAGCACATGTGTCCTCTTATTTAAGGATCACAGGCCCCTCGAAGGCAGGGGTCGTGCCTTGTATTTCCCACATTCACTGTTACCCAGCTGCCCCCTCGCCCCCGCGTCTAGTACAATTGTGAATACACAATAGACGTTCAGTAAAGATCCATTGCTACGGTCGATGCTGCCGACGGGTTTCTGCGTCCCTGTCAGGGTGAGAACAGGTCAGGAGTGGCGAATGGTCAGAACACAGGTGCTCAGAATGTGGTGGGCAGGCTGCCACGCTCCCTCCCCTTCACATCTCTGTGAGTTCTCAGGGCCCAGCCCACCCCCAGAGCTCCATGGGGGACAGAGGTGGGTGGCGGTGGGCGAGCCCCAGTCCCTCTGCTTCCCCACTGGTGATGTGGGAAGTGAGGGTCCCTTCCAGCCTGGCGGCCTGGGGCTCTCACGTACGCTGTCTCCCATGCTGCTGTTAAGCCCTGGGACTCTCTGTGCTGTGCTGGGTGAGCACAGCGACTCCGAGAGTGACGAGCCTTGAATCCCAGCTCTGACTTCCCCACCATGAATGAGCTTCGGTATTCCCATCTGGAGTCGGAGACTCTGGGAGCACTTGTCTCATGAACTTGTCTTGTGAACTTGTCCTGATGCAGTGTGCATCAGGCCCTGCACAGTGCCCGGACATACTACGCTCTCAATACATGTAACTTGTCACAACCATCTTTTATTATTTAAAAGTACTCCCTCCTCCAGGAAGCCTCCCCTGACTGAGCCCTTTCCCCTCTGCTTATCGGCCTCCAACCCATTTCAGGACAGAGAGGTCTGGCCTGGACCATTTAATTCCTATAGTCAGAGGGCCTCAGTGGACTCCATACAGATGGGGTGCCTCAGAGGATAGGGACCATGTTGTGTAAGTTTGTCCCAGGGGCTCTCGGAAGGCCCCTCACGGTGTGGGGTGCACTAGTGGTCTGCTGTGCCACAGCTGGACTCCTCGATTCTGTCGTTGGCTGTGCCTAACACCCACACCTAGGATACCAGGTGGCCTTGCCCAGTCACCATGCACAGAGAGGTTGTGACTCTTGCTGCCCCCAGGCCCGAGGCAATTCTATCTGCCTCACCCTCTATGCGAACTCTGCCCTGTGACCCTGGTCAAAGTGGGGAATGTCCTCTCCAGTGGCCTCCCCTTGGTGGCCTCCATGGGCCAGGGGTCCTGGTCCTGGTTGATACCTCAGGTGGGTGGGACTGGGGCAGGAGCTAGGGGTCACCAGGGCTCAGCCAAGTGGCCTGGGGACAAAGAAAGACTAGTGTCCAGGAGATCCAGAAGTAGGCGGACCAGATGTACCGTGTTAAATGGGACAGTACCATTGTTTTCTGTCCCCTTTAACACAATACGTCTGATCAGCCTACCCAGAAGGCAGTGTGTCTCCTGTGGCCGCTGCCCCGGGTCAGGTCCTTTAGGATCATGGAGACAGGGGAGCCCTGGAGAGCTGTGCCAGGTGTGGGGTCTGTGCCCAAAACAGCCTAGCACCCCTGCCAGGTGGGACTGCCATAATTTAGGTAGGAAAAGAGAAGTGAGCAAGCAGAGAGCCCTACCCTGACCACCCCGGCCGGAGACACCCTCTCCCACCCTCATTCAGGCGCTTCAGTTTCTCTTCTGCATGGACGCTCCCACAACCTGAAATCCCCCTATCAGAATATGAGCTCCTGGAGGACACTTTGTCTAGTTCATCCCTGTATCCCCCATGTCTAGAACACTGCCTGGCACATGGTGGGTGCTCATTCAATATCCATTGGATTAATGGCCACACTACTGCATCGTGTCATGCAGTCTTTAGAGCCACCCTTCCCGGTAGATGGGATCAGTCCCGCTGTGTCGATGGGGAAACTGAGGCTCCAGGATGTGAGGGGAATCGGTCAATTTATACACCCAGTAGCCGGTAGAGCCTGAGTCAAGCTCGGGCCTCAGCTCAGAACCACAGGCCTGGCGAGGTGTGTGATGACACCAGCTGGTCGTTCAATAGAAGGAAAGAAACAGATTAACACTTTGGTCTGTTGGCTTCTGCTGCCTAGTGAATAATTGTATTCCTGAGCTAAGTCACCCCCTTATGCTACAGCCTCAGCCTCAGCCTGCTAAATTGACACCAGAAACCAATAGTGAGGGCTGAGGAGCAGGGAGGGGAGGGGGCAGGGCCGGACACTTCGCCCTTAATCACGGCCTCGCGTTTGTAGGACGCGTACCGTGTGAACTAGGAGCTACTCTCAGCCCAGTCCCTGGGTTGTCTCCTTCCATCTTACAGCCGTCCTGGGGGATGTATCATCCTCTGCAGTGGACGGAGGAGGGGACTGAGCCCCAGAGGGGACTTGCCCCAAGCCACCCAGCTGGAAGGTGGTGAAACCAGCATGGGACCCCGGGTACCCTGGCCCCAGAGCCCACCTACCAACTGCTCTTCCATGCCTGGGGGTCAACCATGGGCTTTAGAGCTGCATTCCGGTCCCAGTTCTACCACAGACATGCTGTGTGACCTTGGGCTAGCTGCTTAACCTCCCGGAGCCTTTAGGCCCTCAGCTGTGAGCTGTGGGCAGCAATACCCACCTGGCAGGGGTGCAGGGGGTGCTCAGTGAAGCAATAGGCACCAAGACCGTGGCGCCTGGAAGCAGGAGACAAATGGTGGTGGCGCTTCGGGTTCAAGTGCCCGGCTTGCAGCAAATGGGCCCTAACTGATACTCGCACTCCAGCTTCATTTTCTAGAAACGGGGGGCCAGTTGTAAGTCAGTGACATCACCCCACCTCAGCCTCTGGTCCTGCCTCCACATCCCGGACGGTGCCTGACACCCTTTAGCTGAACGTTTTGCTCCTGAGAAAAACACAGTCTCCCACAGGTGGCATCGGGGGTGGGGGCGCCTACGCAGTAGAAGCTGTTCATAGTCACTGTCACCGTCATGGGAGCGAGGATTCCAGAACTGGGTGCCTGGTGAAGGGGTTCCCCAGGAAACAGGCAGAAAGGGGTAGCTTTGCCAACCTTACCGTTTCTTCGCATCAGATGGCAGCCTGAGATTCTATCTCAGGTCTAGCTTGAAAACCTTCTTTTGCAGGGCCGAGGGTTCTTTCCCTTCTACCCAGGGTAATGTGAAGCTTACTTTAAATAAATGCTGAGAGCATCGCTGACTTTGTGCGGCACTCTACAGTTTATACGTGCTTTTCACCTCATCGATGCTGCGTGAGCCTTACAGCCCATTTCACAGATGAGGAAACTGAGGCCCGGAGAGACGTGGCTGCTCTGGGGCAGTGCCAAAGCCCTGGGTGGGAGCCAGGTCTGGGGCTTTCCCTGGGCTTGAGCCTGGTGGGCCTCCCCAGGGGCACCCTGCCCCCCTGCCATTCTCCTTCCCATCACAGAGGCCCAGACCCTGGGCCAGGCTGGGAATGTTCTGGGGGGAGGCCCACCCGAGTCAAGGCCGTGTGTAAGTGTTTTATTGTTTGCCCGAAGAGGTGTGAATGAAGTAATGGGCCTTCTCCGGCACTCCATCCGTCTAGGGCTGACAGCTGTGCTCGGAGCCCGGGGCTGCTCTGTATAAACGCTGTCACCCTGCCATCCCCGAGCAGGCAGCTTCCTCCGGGAAACTGTAATCAGGGCCTCCCGCACCCGCAGCTGGCCCTGTCCGCAGCTCGTAAATCACAGCTGCCTTCCCGGAAAGCGGAGGGAGAGACAGACAGGGTGACGGGGAGACGGACGAGGCCGGGCGAGGAAGACGGCCGGGACAGGCGGGGAGCGGAGCAGGCAGCGAGGCTAGGTAGGGAGGAGGGACCGATAGGCCAGGGGGGATGGCTGACAGGAAAGGAGGGAGAGAGGGGCAGAATGAGTGGCTGACAGATGTGCAAGAAAGGAGGCAGAGAACAGGAAAGAGAGACGAAGGGACAGTGAGAAAGAGGGACAGACACAGACTCAGAGTGAGATGGAGGCAGAGAGAAAGGCGGAAACACACTAGAGGAAAAGTGAGGAAACAGCAGGGAGAGAAGTAGAGTGAAAAGGGTGAAGGAGAGGGAGGGGAGCCGCCAGAGAGACCAAGATGGAAGGAAGGGGAGAGGCAGGGAGGGGGCGCATACCGGACAGGGGGCCGAGCTGGGTTGGGACCCAGGCAGGGGTCCAAGCACTGGGCCGCTGGTCCAGACCATTAGCTGGAGGGGCCCCCTGGGGAGCTGCCCCCACAACCCCTACAGGGTCCCTCCACTTCCCCTGGCCGGGCTGGGCCCCTATCGGCCCTCAGGCCCTCCGGCCCTTCTCCCTCCACACTCGACCCAGCGGACTTTGCAGTCAGCCAGAGGGGCGTATGGGAAGGGTGGGATAGAAGAGGAGAGAGCAGGCTGCAGTCTCCCGGACTCCCAATCCGTGGGCCACATTCACCTGGGGCATCACCGGGATCTTTAAGGACAGATAAGGCACTCGCCCAGCAGCCATGAGGACACCTGGACCCGACAGCCACCAGTGTGCTCTTACACACTCCTGCCCCCCAGCGCGCGCGCACACACACACACACACACACACACACACACAGGTCATGTGCACACATGTGTACGCAGGCACATGAGTGAGTGCCCCTGCCCACCTGTAGGAGGAGTCATGTGGGTGGACAGGAAGATGTTGGCACCTTAGCCCTGGTGGCCACCAAGGCCTTCCGGAACTAGCGCAGAATGTTTCAGGCGACATTCAGATCAACAAGTGAGTCTCTTTCCAGCTTAGGTCCTGAAAGTTAATGCTTAAAAAAAAAGCCCCCCCGCCCCGACCAGTTCCTGCCCCAGGCACTAGGGATCTAGCAGAAAACAAACTGAGTTTCTGTCTTCTGGGTTTGCTGCTCAGAGAGACAGGCAATCGGCGATAAGCGAGTAGCCACAGCACAGTGCATAATGATGAGACACCTGAACTTGGGGAAAGAATGGGGGTTTGTTATATGTATTTTATGACAGGTGGTCAGTGACGGCCTCACTGAGAAGGGGACCTTTGAGCAGAGTTGGAAAGTGAGGAGGAAGAGCACTCCAGGCAGCGAGAATAGCACGTGCAAAGGCCCTGAGGCAGGAACGTGCCTAACACATTTGAAGGGCAGGACAAGGCCAGTGTGGCTGGAGCAGAGTGGGCCAGAGGAGGAGCCTGGGGGTGAGGGTCAGAGAAATTGGGGACCTTAGTGGCCATTGTGAGGACTTCGACTCTTCACGTGAATGAATGAGAAGTCATTAGAGGGTTTGCAGCTGAGAACGGCCTGATCTATTTTCAAAGGATCTTCTAGCTGCCGTTTGGAGAACGGGCTGAGGCGGGTGGGCAGGGCCGAAGCAGGGAGATCTGTGAGGAGGTTACTAAATGCATCCAGGCACGGGACAATGCGGCTTAGACAGCAGCTAGCAGTGGAGGTGAGGAGAGTGGTCAGATTTCGGATGGACCTTGGAGTGATGACAGGATTTGCAGATAGCCTGGCTGTGTAGGGAAGAGAAGTCAGGGACAAATTCAGGGTCTGGGGCCAGAGCAACTGGGTGGGCGAAGTCGGCATTCACTGTGATGGCAAAGGTGTGTGTGGAACAAGTTTGGGGTGTGGTAGGTATTCGAGGGTTGGTTTTTGGAGCTGTTCTGAGGGGCCTGCTGCATATCCAATGGAAGCCACAAGTGGTCTGAGCCAAGGACGTAGACGGGGGAGCCGTCAGCAGGCGGTTGGCATTTATGGTCACGGAGGTGCATGAAGTCACCTGGGGGCCAACGAAGATAGTCCAAAACTGGGTCTGGGGCTGCAGTCCCTACTTAGGGGCTTGGGAAAGAAAGGAAGTGTAGCAAAGGCAATGGAGAAGGAAGGGCCGGTGGGTGAGAGGAGAAGCAAGAACAGGGGAGTCTCAGAGCCAAGTCAGGGCGTTTCAGGAGTGAGTGTTGGTCAGCAATCCTGTGAAAAGATCCAGAAAGGCCAGGACTGAGAATGTCCACTGGATGGTCCCATGGAGACCACTGGAGACCTCGACAGAACAGTTAGGGGGTGGTGTCAGGGTGCAACCCTGACGGGGGTGGGCTCACAAAGGAATGAGAGGAAGGGAGCCACAGAGGGAGTGTGGACAGTTCTTCGGGGGAGTTTCAATAAAACAGGAAGCAAAATAGGGGACAGTGATATGTCGAATCAAGAGAGAGCTTTTTCAAAAATAACCTTTTTTTTTTTTTTTTTTTTTTTTTTTTAAATTTTGGAATCATTTAATGTTGACAGAAAAGTTGCAAAGATCCTGTGGAGAGTTCCCATACACCCTTCACACAGCTTCCCCCGATGCTAACGTCTTCTGTCACCACAGTTCATTTGTCAACACTAAGACACAACCAACCTGCAGATCCAGAAATCCTGATTCGGGTTCACTGGGCTTCCCACAAATGTTCTTTATCTGCTCCGGGATCCAGTCCAATCCAGGATACTGTGTTGCATTTCGTGGAGAGGGTCGTTTTTATTTTGTGAGTTCTTCAAGTATGGGGACTAGCTGCCCGTGTCCACACCGATGAGGACGGTCCCACAGAGGGGAGGGGACCGGTGATGCAGGTGAGTGACAAAGGATGATTGCTGAAGTGATGTCCCCACATTGGTGCAAGGGCACGGGCACCAGGACATCGGGGGTCCTCCTGGTTCCCGACCACCCCTGGGCCATACCGAGGCCATCCCAAAACACAGGCACCACCACTCACATGTGAGTGAGGCTCCCTGCTCACAACTGTCTTTCCATACCATTTCGTTTTGGGACTCCTCCTCCCAGGAGAAGAACAACCCCAGAGGCATGCAGGGTGGCTGAGGAGAGGGGTCCAGGAAGAGAAAAGGCCTCCCTGAGGCCACATGGCATCAGCAGTGGAGCCGGCACTCTGCTCATGGGCCCCAGCTCCGAGCTGAAGCTGTCCATCTGTCTCTCCATCGCAGCCGGAGTGTTCTGGGTATTCCAGGTGGCAAGCCGGAAAGGGAGGGGGGCTGGGAACAAACACGGAGGGAGACTAAACGCATTCTACCCCAGTCCACCAGCTCTGTCCACCCTCATGCACCACCAGCTCTGGGACTTGGTGCCAGGTGGGTGTGACGAAGCACAGCCCCGCAGGAAGCAAACAAGCAGAAGGCCCATGTTAGAGACCTGGCCAGGAGTGGCTGAGCTAGCACCCCAGGCTCGGTGTCCTGGTGAGTGAAGGTTGGTGGTTAACTCAGCCTTCCCTCCTCGGTGCCTTACCTGTAATGTGCTCTATGCATAGAGTGACCTTCGCTGTTTTCAACCAACCGTATTGATGTCGCCAAAATAAAAATGAATGAATGAATGAATCCTCTGCTGCTCTTTAAGGAGTGAAACCTCCAACATCCTGATGTCTGGTTGCAGAGATCAGGTTTGCTCACAGCCAGTCGCCGGCACCCAAATCACGCACACGCACACGCACGGGGCACACTGCAACTTCCCCCTTCATCCCTCTTCTAGGAACTCTGACTGTACCCTAGAACAAGCCCACAGCCCCTTATCTGAAACCCTGCGGCCATGTGTTTCAGACTTCGGAACGTTTCGGGTTTTAGGAAGTTAATTCGCCCCACACCCCACGGCGTTTACAGTCACACCTGTGTGGCCTCCGCAGCACTCTGCACACAGCCCCGTTGGCATTTGTGCAGTGAGATGTGTGACTACTCACAGTCAGTGGGGAAAGTAAAGACCACAAATAGCCTCATGACAGTTGAGTTGTGTTTTACAGACTCACGGGTTAAGTGAAAACTTGGCTTTTGGAGCTTCTTGGGTTTCAGGGTGGCGGGTAACGTGACAGAGGACCTCGTAGGAGGCCGCCAGCCGGTGGGCTGCCCAGCGCCCATGACACGGACAGTTGTTCATTCGTGATGGATGCTGGAGCCCTGTACTCCTCATGGGAGCGGATGGGACAGGGGCCCGTGCACGCGCGCATGCACACGCACACACACATGTGCGCACACATGCACACGCGAACACACACACGCGCACACGCGAACACACACGTGCACGCACGCACACACGCACACGCGAACACACACACGCACACACGAACACACACGTGCACGCACGCACACACACGCGCGCACACACACACGCACACGCGTGCATGCACCCCCACACGTGCACACGCACACACGCGCACACACACACGTGCGCATGCACACGCGCGCACACACATGCGTGTACCAGGGGGCGTACCTTGCCCCTCTGAATCTTTGAGAGGCCTCAGAGGCATCTCTCCAGCCCTCTGACAACATCCTCACCAAGTGGCCGCCCAGCTCCTGACCCGGTCCTTTCTCTCCGACACCCCCAACCCCCCCATCCACACTGAGCTTCCTCCTCCTATGCCCTCTCGCCCTCCTCAGAACAGAGCCGCTCCGCCCTTCCATTCATCAGCAACATTCCTCAGTGGAACGGCCAGCATGTGGCCAACTTGGGCCACCTCGGCTGGGAAAGGACCTAAGCCCCAGCTTCGAGCCTCCCAGCTTCCGCCCAGCGAGTGTACTTGACCGGGGGGGGCTCTCTGCCGCCTACCCCCAGGGAAGGGCCAGATCTGACTCCTTTCCCTGGAGTCTTTGCTTTCTTTCTATTCTTTTTCTCATGAGATTAAAAAAAGTTTTGGGTTTTTTTGTTTGTTTGTTTGTTTCTTTTTGCCAAGCATTCTGAAAAAGATGGATGATTAATTTTTTTTGTGTGTGTGTGTTTTGAGATCACTTGAACTTACAAAGTGGCAAAAATAGTACAAAGAGCTCCTGTCTCGCCTTTATCATTTGTAAGATTTTACCGTATTTATCTAGCCATCGTTTGTAGTATTTTACCGTATTTGCTTTATCACCCTCTCGTACATAGATATATTCCTATTCCTACTTTTTCCCGGAACCGTTTGAGAGGGATGCCGCTCTTCGCCTTCATGTTTCAGTGCAGATTTTTCTAAGGATGGAGATCTCTTACACAACCACAGAACACACCTTACACCCCCCAGGAATTTGTCACCGATACAACGCTTTCATCTGCAGCTGTCCCTCGGGATTTGAGTCACTTTGCTCATGGCTTCTTGGACGGATTGGCTGTGTCTGGGGTAAATTCCTGGTGCTAAGCAACAGGAGTCCCAGTTCCAGTGCCCTTGGCTTTGTCTCAGATGCAACTGTGTTGAGAGTTCTCAAATCATGCACCGTGGAACCCTAGGGGTTCCATCCAGGGAGGGAAGGCAGCACTGGTGAGTAGGGTTTGTTTGAAGAAAAAAGTTCTGCTTTAAAGGAAAAGGGGGAAAGCCACCATTTACATGCGGAATGGAAGCTGCAGAGAGGTTAAGCAGAGCTCCCCAGGACACACTGGGAGGAGGGGCCAGGCGAGCAGGGGTCTCACGCTAAGTCCAACCGACATTTCTCAGGCACAGAGGGCCGGTGGGGATGAGACGCACCCTGGAGTCCCAGAGGTGACAGACGCCTTCCAGAGCTGCCTGGCCGAGCAGGACTCTGCTGAGGCGGGCTCTGAGCTTACTGCCATTCTAGTCCAGGGACCCCAGAGAAGGGAAAAGAGCGTGTGAATCAGCAGGAGCTTTTCCAAGAACAACACTGTTCTTTTAACAAACATTTGTTCTATCAGCAAATTTTTGAACAGTCAACAAACATCAGTCCATTCAACAAATATTTGTTCGCTCGCCAGTGTTGACTCAGTTCCTGCCCTGTGCCTACTGCTGGGTGGGGACTGCCGACACGGTGTCAGGGACACAGCGCCTGGCTGCCCGGAGGCCAGGCCGGTCCTCCGCAAAGGGCTCCGGGCGGTGGAATCTCTTCTTCACGGCCTCCCACTCCCTGCCTCTGCCACCCCCACCCCACAGCAGGAGGGACGGGATGACCCAGGCCCGCAGCCCCAAACCCCTCCTTGTAAACAAACGCTTCGCATGATCGAGGGGACCCTCCCGTCCCCGACCCACAGGAACAGACCCTGCTTTCTAGAGAGCAGCCCAGCAAGTTGTTAGACATCTCTCAGATGTG
Organism: Lyroderma lyra; assembly: GCA_004026885.1. Classification (NCBI taxonomy): domain Eukaryota; kingdom Metazoa; phylum Chordata; class Mammalia; order Chiroptera; family Megadermatidae; genus Lyroderma; species Lyroderma lyra. The sequence goes on along the minus strand of PVJL010006351.1, from coordinate 12,600 downwards.
CACAACGTCCAAGCCAGCCATTCCGCCTCGAGGAATGGAAACCAAGGGACCCATCATGGGATGTGTCCCAGGTTTGGCCTCGAAGATTGTTCGTACGAGTGAAAAACAGAAACCCCAGCTCACCTGGGCCCTAGAAGCAAGGTGTCCCGTGACAAGGACAGGGAGGAGAACATGCACTCTCAGGCAAGACAGAGCCCAATGCAGTGAGACAAAAACGTTGTCAAGATAGAACCGTTGGACGCTCCTAGCTTTTAAGAAACACGAGGGCTGTCCGGAAAGTATCCAGCCATGCGATATGAAAAATAGAGGCATTTCTGGCTGGAGGTTTTTCCCAGACCCCTCGTATATGCAAACGCAGAAAAACGTCTGATAGGATATTCTCTAGGAAAGTTAAAAAGGAGTTATCTCTGAACAGAAGAATTACAAATGATTTAAAATTTTTTTCCTTAATTATGCTCTCCTGATTTTTAAACGTTTTCGCAATGAATATGGATTAGTATTATAATTAGAAAATAATACACAGAGTGTAACCTTTTCATTAAATTCAATGAAACAGCCGTTACTAATCCTTCCCCTGGTGTTTCTTACACAACACTCAGCTGCAAGCCTTTATGACAGACACGACACCATTTCTAGAAATTCGCCCAAGGAAAACATATAACCCTCAACCCCAAGTGGCCGTTCTGATGATCACATTAGCCCTGCTGGGCCTGGGGCTTCATACCCTTGTGTTTTACATGTACGTGCACACATGTGTACAGACAGATGTGTATACAGATGTGTTTCTTGGGGCTGGGCATGCTGCCAGCAGATGGCAAAACAGGGCTCCGGGTCGTCCCATACCCAGCGAAGAGAAGGTTCTTTGAGTATCAGAGTCGTTTCTTAAAGCTGCTCGGATCATTTCTCAGAGAATGGGCTCCCCGAGACTCCCTCCCCATCCTTTCCTTGTCCCGCCCCAAATGCACACTGGCACACCCAACAGACACACATACATGCACCCACCCTTAGCAGCAAGGCTTGGCTTCCCTTTGCTTGGAGAAAACCAGAGACAAAAGGAGTAAAAGCTGGAAGGGGTGACCTCGTGTGTCTGCAGAGTCCCCCAGCAGGTGCCCATACACAGGCTGTGCTCCCAAGTTCATTGCACCTGGGTGTGCAGTACCCATGTTCACATGTGCCCTTGGGGGTACACACCCGCACCTATACCAAGTACCCACGTACATGGGCAGCGGGCTGCTGTGTAAAGAGACAGGTGTCCAGCTCCAAACCCATCTTAGCTGTGAATTAACCTTGGGAATCTGGGCAAGCTGTGGCCTCTCCAGGCCCTCGTTTCTCCTGGGAAGTGGGAAGGATGGGTGTGGATGTGATTTATAAATTGCAAAATGCTATCCACATTGAGGGGCTTGTTATTATTATGCATACACATGCTCATATTTATAAAAACAGTACTAAGTCATTGTAGTCATAGAATCTGCCTCTCCTGTACCCCTGCCTAATGCACTGGGATGTTATTCAACACACTCCCTGCTCTGCTCACCTCTCTCCTCCGTGCCTGCATCATGTTAGTTATAAAATCCTAGCTCAGGAAAGGCTCCTAGAAGTTACCTAGTCCAAGAGGTATGAATGGTTTCTATCCCAGAGAGACTCCCCTCAGCAGAGCAGGGTGCACGCATACCGGTAGAGCCCACCTGTGGGCCCTTGGCTTTAGCCCTGTGGCTTCAGGCAGCTCCTGGAGGGCAGCAGCCCTCGGTTGCTGAGTCAGGGTGGGGAGCCCCACGCAAAAGGACTCAACAGACCCAGGAACTCCTACTAGCTTGCCCCAGCAAGGGGCGGGGCTGGCCCAGGGGCCCTGCTGGTGGGGCTGGGGGTAGGGGTGGGGGGCTGGGATTTATGAGTCCCTCTTGGACACGTTAAAGATCACATTAAGTGCAATAAATGTAGATCACGCTCCTAAATAAGCTGAGATTTATCCCTGGATCCTCTCCGCAGGGGCCAGCCCCATAAATCCTGCCCGAGCCTGTCCCCAGGCCAAGGGGTGGGGGAGGGGAGGGGAGGCAGGGGGCAGTTCCAGGTACTGAATGACTGGAGCTGACCAGGGCCAAGAGAGGGCAAAGGTGGGGTCCAAGCTGCCTGCTCCGCTCCAGTCCCTGCCTCGCTCCCCTTCCTTGCCCGAGCTCCAGCCCAGCCCCCACCCCTGCTTCCACCCACCCCATTCTTTTCTGGCCCCTGGTTGCATATGATCTTGTTATAGACATTAAAACAATAATGACTCTAATGTTGGAAAACAATCTGCAGCTTCTAAATGGGTAGCTGAACCCCCAGCTAAAACTGCCTTTGTCCATGGTATGAGAAAAATGTATGGTAGGAAAATGCAAATTTACAGACCAATAAATTAGGGGATGATTAGTCACGTTGCAACCTTTCTTCAAAGGATTCTTTAAAGGCTGCCCTCATTCATTTGAGTGTCTGTTTATAGCTCAGTAACTTCCAGACTGAGAGGCTGGGAGGCCCCACCCGGGGACCAGGGAAGATGCAGAGAAAAGGGGGAGGCCCGCTTTACCCAGCCTGGGGATGAAACACCCCTAAAAGGTCACCAGAATCATCTGGATTGTGTTGATTCATCAAATGTTTGCCCAGCACCTACTATCGGCCGAGTACAGCCCCAACATTGGGGTGGGAGTAGGGGGACAACCAGAAAGGACCCCCTGGACCTCCACAAAGTTCACAGGGTGAGGGTGGGGTGGGGAGATGAACTGGGATCAGATTCACCCTGGTTCCACATTGACTGGATGCTATTTACAGGCAACCGTTTCTGGGCGCATCTATTGCCAAATGTCAGGGAGAGTCCACGTGCATCCTGGTGGAATGAAGGGTGAATCGATAAACGATGGGATTTTCCAAAAGGAAGAACAAATATAAATGCCACGGTTTCTCCAGCTCTCCAGCATGGCCTTCGTTTAACTAATAGCCCCAGAGTCCTTTGCTCTGTGACCTGGATCGAATCACTCAGCCACTCAGCACCTCAAGTGCCATTGACCACAGGCAGACAAGCATGATGAGCTCACGCCCTGGCCACTGGGATCACTGAGGAATCTTTTCCAAGGGTGAGAAGAGGCCTCCTGGATTCCCTCCACCACCACTTGGAGCCACATGAACTTCACATGCTTTCCCAGGCCCGTCTCTGCTCCTGCTGTCCCCTTTGCCATAATGCCTTCCCCACTTCCCTACCTGGCAAACACCTACTCAGCCTGCAAGGCCAACTTCTAGCACGGGCTTATGCGTTACATTGTGATTTAGCCATTTGTGTGTCTACTGCCCCCACTGGATTGTACACTCCTTGAGAGCAAGGGTTTAAGTTTTATGGGCACAATTCTTAGAGCCAAGCACCGTGCCTGGCACGTAGGTGCTGCCCCGTAATTGCTTGCAGGATCAATGGCCCAAATTAATTGGATGTATAAGTGACCGTGATCGTCATGGTCATAGTTACTGAGGGCTGAACACTCACTGGGTGCTAAGCACCTCACCTCCCACAACCCTGCAAGAGAAGTTTTATAATCACTATTTTACAAGAGGAAAAATTGAGCCTGGAAAGGTTGAAGGCTTGTTCAAGGTCAAAGGTCTGCTGGTGGGTGACAGGACCCAGGTCCTCATCAGTGACCCCTTGCAAACTGTAATCTCTTTCAGGGCAGGGACTGTGTTGTATTCACGTCTAAATGGTCTCCTCCCAACCAGGACCCAGCATAATACGTGCACAAAATTGAGTGACAGAATGAATGTATCTGAAACCAAAGTCATTTTGTTGATAAAATGACATTTGTTTTGATTTTCAAGTCAACAACCAATGGGCTAAGTTCCAGTGCTGTTCCAAGCCATGTTGGAGCCTGAAGCAAAAGGAAAAATGTGCATTCCTATATACTTATTTTAAATATTTGTTTCATAGTTTATTTTTTTCTAGAACATTAGTTAAAGAATATTGACAAATGAGAAGCAGGTTATTAGAAATCATGTTATTTTAAGTTTAGATATTTTGTTGATACCCAAACCAGAATTTACTATACCATTGCTTTTCCTGGCTTACACGGAACCAAACTCATCACTACAAATCCAAATTCAAAATCTATTTCTGGGCTTGTTCCGTGTTCCACTGACAGTCACAAGTGACCACAACTAGGAGAAGACTTCGAAATGACATCTGATGACCACAAAGCTTTACCAAAAGACGTGAATATACTTCCCAAATATTTAAACTCAATATTGCGAGTCTGAAGATGCCTACTTTTCAATTTCTTTTTCCATGTTTTTCAACTACCTTGACATTCTAGAAAAGTTACATTTTTTTAAATACATAAATTCATGTAAATAGGGGCACGTACTTTTCCTCAGGCTCACAGCACTGTGTTTTTATATAAAATTTTGATATTTTGGTCCTTGTGGATTTTTTGCATTAATTTTTATTTTTTTTAAAGTATTGCATTAAAATACTATTTATCTTGAGTACTGAGGCATTTTTTGTTTTGTTTTGTTTTTTGTTTTGGTGCCCCCGAGGCAAGTGCTTCATTCACCCCATCCCTGTCCTGCTAAATCCTGAAAGAGGAAGGGTGGGCTCCCAACATTCCACCTCTGGAGAGGTATCTAAAGAAATCAAGATATCCAGGAAAAGTTTTGGGTTTTTTTGTTTTTTTTTTTAACAAGGATGTTCATCTCTGTGTTATTTATAACACTGTAATGTTGGAAATGACCTGATTGCCCAACAGCAGGAGATGTGTTACTAAAAATTCTGTTTATCCATGTGATAAAATGTAAGGCAGCTGTTTTGAATCATGGTTTCTTCAAAATAACATTTCTGAAGAATATTTAATGACATGGGAAAATAGTCCAGATGCCTTGGGTGAAAATGCACGATGAGAACCATATATTCCACGCTATTGCATTTTTTAAAAACATATTTGTTGTGGAAAAAATGAAATACATGAAAATGTTAATAGAGGTTGTCCCTGGATGATTGAGTTAGGAGTGATATTTTTTTTCCTTCCTTCTGCTTTTTTGGTATCTGTCTTCTGTCTGTTTTAAATGTTTCCAGTGACTTTGTGTTAGTTTTATAAATCAGGAATTTAAAAGATAATTTTTCTTTCCTTTATGAAGGCATAATTGGCATATAAAAGGTAATGTTTTCAAGTTAATTCATCCAATGAGTCTGCACGTCAGACAGGCCTGGGAGAACAGGGAATTGGCTTGCTTTGTTCCATGTTACACTCTTCATGCTCATAGCAGGGCCTGGCACATAGTAGGTACTCAACAAACATTTGCTGACTAACTGCTTGTGAATGAGAAAGGTAAACACTCCTTTTATTGATCAAGACTCTTATGGCTGAGAGACAGAAACATAACTCAGTTTAAAGGGAAGAGGAAATGTGTCGACTCAGAGGTGAAGCTCCCAGTTTTGGGGATCAAGGCTATCTGTATTTGTCTCTCATTTCAGGCTCCCCTGGTTTCAGCAGGGACGATAGCCATGGACAGCTCCTGACTCACCTCCTCCCAGCTCCACTTGACCCCCAAAAGGAGAGATTGTGGGTACAGGCTCCCTGTAATCTCACTTACCCTCTTTGCCAGCCCCATGTAATGCAAAACTTCAGTGTGGCCAAATCCAACATCTTAAAAAAAAATTATTTTTGCACACCTATATTCATAGAGTAATATGCATATTTACAAAGCTGGTGACACTTAAATTACTTAATTTTAGTAATTTAAAGGGTTCTAAAGTTGAAAGTCAGATGATCCCCAGGGTGATTAGACAGTGACGGCTACTGGACAGAGAAGTTCCCTGAAGGTTGCTGTTCTTGGCTGACGTGACGTCTCTCAGCCCCTAATGCATGCACCCCAACCCGTTGGCTAGAGCCGTTTGACATTGACATTTACCATTTCTGAAGCTTCCAGTGACGTAGGCGGCAGGCATCAGTTATCTGGATGACAGCCTTAAGATGTGTGATGCAAGCAAGCCATCAAGTTCTTAAGGTCACCAGGCTTCTGTACCCGGGGAACTCAGTGTGTGGGTGACACTCTCAGGCTGCCACCATATTTGTATCCTCTGATAATTATTCTGCGAGAACTGAATTTAGGTGCGAGAACAAGTCCATGCACCAGACATTCTGTTGGGTTGTTTCATGTACATGAAGACAAAAATAAGGCAGTTACTGTAATGCTCCCATTTTGCAGATGAGGAAACTGAGGCTCAAGATAGAAAGTTCACACAGTTGCCAGATGGCGGGGCTGGGCTCCAAACCCAGGTGCTCTGAAACCAAATCCTATGACCTTCTCACTTGCAAAGTGTTTCCCCAGGGGACGTCAGATGGAATGCCAAAAAGAACTTTTTGGAGCAAAGTATTTTGGGAAATGTTGCCAACGATGTCTCCTGGGGAAGTCACAAGCTCCTTAGCATACTAAAGCTCTGAGAAGTCTTGCATGCAAGAAACTGGATTGATTTTGTGTGATTTTGTTTTTGCCTGAATTTGTTTGGCCTTGTAACTTGTTTTCCTTTCCATGAAGCTGCGTCTTGTGGAACATACTACAGGAACCCCTGTAGTATGCCCCCCAACTATGACGTTCATTCATCACAACAGCTTCCCAGCGTTTGCACCGGTTTTTGACGATCTGTAGGAGAGGTGTATCTCAACTAATTTGATACCATCAGACTCAGAGGGGGTTCAGAATTATCACGGTTCTCCCTCACTCAGCCCTGGACAGTTGGTTAGTGCAAGAGAAAGGCGCGGAGTGACGGAGTTAGCCTGGAAATTGCCCGTGACTCACAGCCTCCCGGGCCTTAGCAACATCGTGACCTGCGTGAAAACGGTCATGGAGCTTAGGACTGTGACCTTGGACTCACCTCTGTTTCCTTTTCAACTTGAACCAAGGAGAACTGTTGGGGGAAAGGTACAAAGGGCACGTCTTACCAGGTCTTTACCAGGTCTCCATCCCGGCTGGTTCCTGCGGAAGTATCCACGACAGGGCCTCCTGCTGTGCCCACAGCCTTGCCAATCACGGTGTCTACCCCTCTGGACGTAGTCATTGGCCCAAGAGGTGGGCAGTTGACTCAGATACAGCCCGCCGGATTTCTACCAACAGGTCGGATATATGGGCTCAGATCATAAGCTTTGTGGGCGTAGGCTTGGGAGAGCCATCTTTCTCACCCCACGCAGAAAAGCTTCTCGATTTAAACCCACCCCCAGAAGGAAGCAGAGCTGAAAACTGTAGAGAGCGGGCGAGAAAAGACAACCCGAGACTTGGTAACATCACTTGTGGGCCCGGGTCCAGCCATGCCTGACACTGCCCCATCCCCAGTATTCCCAAGTACGTGAGTCAGCACATTCCCTTTCTGCTTCCGCTCACTGGGGCTGTGCGGCCTTGGGCACATCATTCACCTCTCTGAGCCTGCTTTCTCTTGTGAAAAATGGAGGCAAAATGCCCGCCCATATGGAAAACACGGGGAAGCTAAATGAGAACTAGGACAGTGCCTGGTAGGAGCAGGCAGCCAGGAAGTTGTCATTGTCACCGGTGCTATTGTTACTGCACATATGTGGTCATCTGGTCCCCAAACACAGGTCCTTCCTGCCTCCCACATCCAGGGTAGTCTGTCCCCTTTCAGGACATGCGCAGTGTCAACCCCGGCTTCCACCTTCGCGGTGAGCGCCTCCTCGCTCCTGGCCGCGCCCCGTCCATGCTCACTTCTCCCATGGGGGCTCCCGGCACTGACCTCACCCTGGGCCCTATCAGCTGAGCCCTGGGCAGCATCTCTCCCACTATCTCAGCTCCCCACACCCAGCAGGGCCTGGGAGGGGCTGGCCTGGGTCCTGTGTCTGCCGCTCTGGCAGCCGGAGTTGTCGCTCCCTCGGGCACAGGGTGAGGAGCACACAGGCTTCGCTGGCTGTGGGTGCCCGGAGTGGGTCCTTGCCCCCCTTGTGAATGGAGAAGACAGCTCTCCCCTCACAGGGCTCTTGAGAGGAACCGGTGGAGTGGTGGGCAGAACACACTTGGTCAACAGGAGGTGTCACTGTCATTCCTTCCAAAAGCTGGGCGTCCCCTGAGGCTGAGGCAATAGCAGGAGCATTGTCCGCATAACTCGAGGCGGGAAGCAGACAGATACTCCACTAGCATGGTACCACGGAGTGGGTGTGACGGCAGGAGGCTAATTGTCCCAGCGGAAAGGAGCCCACTGCGTCTGTCTGTCTGTCTGTCTGTCTGTCTGTCTGGAATACTCCAGTTGAACCTCAGGCCCCCATGAAGATCTCCCCCAACTCCCTACCTCCATGCTCAGGATCAGAATCCATGGGAAAGAGTGGGCCGGGGAGAGAAGTCAGGACAGACACAGCCCGGGCCATTCTCCAGGCTCCGGTGCTGCGGCTCTGATCTGAGCCAGGGGACAAGGACCCCAGTGGGGAAGCTGCTCTCAAACCTCCACTCCTGGGGGACTCAGTCCACCTGAACCCATGTGTGCTCAAGCTGGTGACAGCAAGGCCATCCTGTCACAGCCCTTCTCATTGTCTCCCTCAATAATGCATAATAATAGTCACTAACACATTTGTCAGGCACGGTCCGGGAACATTTACCCCTCAGAACAGGCCCAGTAGATGGGTAATGTCATTATCTCCATCTAGATGAGCCAACTAAGGCACAGAGAGTCACAGAGCTACTGGGCAGCCAAGCTGTGATAGTCTCTCAGGGTCGTGCTCCAGTCGCATCCCCCCTCCCCCCGCCTCCTCTTCATTGCAGAGTGTCCCCGCTTCTTCTCACTCCTTGGTCTGTCCCCTGGCCTGCAAAGACTGGCAGTTTCACTCTACATTATTAATCCCCTGCCAGACTGTCACCAAGAGGCCAGTGTCCAAGCACAGAAGCAGGACCTGACCCTCCAGCTCAGACTTGTCTCCGCCCAGGCCCAGAGGAACTTCTGGCCGTTTCCCTACCCTGCCTGGTTGCTTTTTGCTGTCCCCTGCAGTCTGCAAAAACCTGCTCCACTTACACGGAGGGCACCTACTCTTCTTCTGGTGATCAGAGCAAGCAAAAATTGTTTCCATAGCAGCAAATATGGAACCACTTAAATGCTCAGCAGTAAAGGATGTATTGAGCCAATGGGGGCATACCTATACATTAGAATAGCATGCAGCCAGGACAAATCTCCTGAAGATTAATAAGACCCTAGGATGTGCCAGACATTGTGGGGGTGCCATATCTATATACATCGCTCCGTTTAATCCTCAAAACCACCATGTCAGGGACAACCCACTTTTCTTTCCTTGTACAGATGCGGAAAATGAAGCCCAGAGACCTGAGAAGTGGTGGGGCCAGGTTTGGGTCCAAGTCTTCACTGTGCATGCTCGAAACCTCTAAGCTGTGCTTATGGCGTGGAAAGTGTTCATGAACATTGTATTGCGTGAACATCAAAGCAAGTTGCCAAATAATATAGATGCTGTGAGCCCAATTTGATTAATAAAATGGCACATCTCCATGCACAGAAAGTCACTGACATTTTATCTCTGTTTATTTCCAGATCGTGGGTGGGTTTGGAGTTCATTTTTAGTAACTTCTGCTGTTTCTCTGCTTTTCTTCATTTTGTACAGTGAGAATGCACCCCTCATGAAAGGTGATTCTTACCTCTCCACCTCACTACACGCTTTTAATCGTCTCCATGCCCAGATCACCCCACCCAGCCAAGCTTTCCAGCCCTCTCTGCCCACTCAGGTAGCTCTGCCCGGTGTGTCCATGCCTGCCTGTGGGCCCTGCACAACCACGTTTTCTCCTCCATCACAGCTCCTCAATGTTTTAGGACACTCACTGTTATCACCTCTCCCTGTCACTGGAATGAGGCCTCTAGCAGAGGCCCCCTCCCCGTGTCACCCTCACCCATCTCTGTCTCGCTGGTGCCCCAGCATGAACCTTGGCCCATGGCCAGCACCCCGTATGTGTTTGAGAGGTGCCTTATGGGGTCTCTGCCTGGGTGAAGGATAAGAGAATGGGGGACTCCAAGGCCAGCCCCCAGTGGGAGTCCCCGTTCTCTGCCAAGGGTGGCCCAAGCAACATTCCCGACGCAGGCGACACCTGGGCCAAATGAAAACCTCTGATTTGGCTGCCATTGAAGGAGGAGCTGAGAGCCAAAGTGCCCAAAGGAAGCACTTCCCATCACCCCTTGCTGCCACCTCCGGCAGCCAGGATGACCCCCACACAGAGGTGACAGCTGAGCATAGAGCCCTGCCTTGCTGTTAGCGTCCTACCATGTACATGACGGTCACAAATGCACATGTCCACTGAGACATGGACACACACACACACACACACAGACAGAAGTATACACATATGGAGATATGTGTACACACAGACATGTGTCCACATAGAAAATGTGTGCACCCAGATTATACATGCAGAAAATGTGTATACACACATACCCAAACATATACGTGCACACAAAGACACATGTGCATGCACAGAACTGTGGACACTCACATGCGTGCCCATAGCTAAGTGTGCACACACAGATGTGTGCACGCACAGAGAGACGTGTGCATATGCTGGTCAGAAGGCATGTGGCAGAGAGAAAATACAAGGACCCGGGGACCCCAACACCTGGGTTCTGGCCCTGACAATGCGGCTAATTCCAGTGTGACCTTAGGCAAGGTCACACGCTGAAGCTCAGGTTCTATCATTTTAAAATGTGGTCATTCCAGTGAGCACAAAAGGCTGAGTAAACCACAGCGTTCTAGGTCTGGAAGATTCCTCGGTGGTCTTGTCCAATCCCCTCTTCATGAAAAGAGAGGAAACAGGTGAAGTGACTTTTACAAGGTCCTACGGAGAGTTCGCACAGATTAGAACTAAAATTCATGTCTCCCCCCAACCTGGGCGGGATTTTATGTGATTTTCCACAGTGTTTAGGGAGTGATGGAGTGTTATCTAGTCACAGTTTCTTCACCCCTATTAATACTGTACCTTTCCTTTTGCTTCAAAACAAATTCAACGCCATTGACAAAATGTCCATCCTCTGCTAGGCTGGTGCAGAAGAAGACCTCAGACCTCAGGACTGCTGCAGGAGCCCAATGTAGCTGGGCCTCAGTGGTCACTCCAAACAATGGGCGCAAGTTGAGCGGTTCGGAGTCTGAACAAAAGGCCGCCCTTCTGTCCTGGCAAAGGCCTCACGTGCTTTGTACTTTGCACACACTTTGTGCCAAGAACTAAGAGGAATGATTCCTCTCTTAGGAATTTTTTGGGACATAATTAAAGATGTGGGAAAAGATTTATCTGTAAGAATGTTCATTCCAGTGTCATCTATTACAGCTAAAATATAGATATAATTTAAATGTGCCAAATTTGGGATAAATCTATCTGTTGGGGATAAATGATAGAATAACATGACATTTTTTATAATCATTTCCCCCCAAAGAATACTCAGTTGCATGTGGAAGTGACTATGGTGTCTTAAGTGGAAAGAGGCTGTTAAAAAGCATTTTCAGAACAGGTGCCATTAGCATGGCAGTGAGAGGCATGGATTGTAGGATTAAACAGAAGTGCGATGAGAGAAGATGCACCAACTGATTATTTCTGGATGGTGGGTGGGTGTGGATTTATTTTTATACACCCTCTTTGTGTTTCTTTGCTTTCCTTCATTTCGTACAGGGAGCGTGCATCACTTACAGAAGACCGTACTTAACCACCCATCTTGCTACGTGCTTCAAATAGACTCCAGACCCGAGTCACCTGGTCTGCGCAACCTTTCCTATCCTCTCTGCCCACCCAGGTGGCTCTGCCCCGCCTGCCCATGCCTGCCTGTGGGGGCCCGAATCACTCAGCAACCGGGTGACCCCAGGCAAGCTCTTAATCTGAGTCACAGCTTCCCCATCTAGAAAAGGGGAATGGCCATAGTCCCTATGTCATCAGGTCATTAGAAGGATTAAAGAATAGGATGGATTTAATGTGCTCAGTGCAAAGCCGGGCACATTGCAAGCATTTGGAAAATCATGAGGGCTGTCTGGAAAGTATCCAGCCACATAATATGAAAAATAGAGGCATTTGTGGCTGGATTTTTTCCGGACGGCCCTTGTATACGTATCTGTGTATCAGTATATACACACAGATACGTACTTGTAGATACTTAGATGCATGTACATTAACACAGGTGGTCCCTGATGATGGTTCAATTTATGATTTTTTTGGCTTCATGATGGTGTGAAAGTCATGCACATTTAGTAGAAAACATACTTTGGATTTTGAATTTGGGTCTTTTCCAGAGCTACTGACATCGGCAGCGTGATGCTGTCCTGCGATGCTGGGCGCCGCAGTGAGCCACAGCTCCCAGAAGCCAGTGCGATCACGAGCAAACAGGCCGTACCCCACAGCGTACCGTGTGGCCAGCATTCGTACATGTAGTGTCCTGAGCACATTGAAGGGAAGCTAGGCTTGGCCGCAATGTTCAGTAGTTTAGGTATATGAAAACCATTTTCAACTTACTTCCAGTGGGTTTATCAGAACATAACCACATCGTAAATTGAGGAACATCTATCTATATCACCTATCATATCTATCATGTATAATACACCTACACACACACACCTACACACACACACACAC